>WTSP01000543.1:61897-72072 GCA_025331215.1 Actenoides lindsayi
AGAGAAACACCCCTACAGACACCTAGGCCAGTGAAGAAAGAGGAGGAGGAGGTGCTCCAGGTGCTGGAATAGAGATTCCTCTGCAGCCCATGGTGAGGCAAGCTGTCCCATTGTAGACCATGGAGGTTAATTGTGGAGCAGAGGTCCACCTGCAGCCTACGCCAGAGCAGGTGGATGTCCAAAGGAGGCTGTGACCCCTTGCAAACCCACGCTGAAGCAGACTCCTGGAGCAGGATGTGTGGCTCTGTGGAGAGAGGAGCCCATGCTGGAGCAGGTTTGATGACAAGACATGTGCTCATACTAGAGCAGTCTCTTCCTGAAGGACTGCATCCCATGGAAGGTACCCACACTGGAGCAGTTCATGAAGAACTGTAGCCTACGGGAAGGACTCACACTGAAGAAATTCATAGAGGACTATTTTCTGCAGGAGGGACCCCACGTTGGAGCAGGGGAAGAGTGTGAGGATGAAGGAGCAGCAGAGATAATGTGTGATGAACTGACCACAAGCCCCATTCCTCATCTCTCTGGACTACAGTGTGGTGAGGTAGAGAAATCAGTAGTAAAGCCTGGGAAGAAGGGAAGGGTGGGGGGAAGGGGATTTAAGATTTAGGTTTTATTTCTCATTATACTACTCTGATTTGATTGGTGATAAAATTAAACTAATTTCCCCTAGCTGAGTCTGTTTTGCCCATGATGGTAACTGCTGTTCTTACCTTGACCCGTAAGTCTTTTGTTATATTTTCTTTTCCCTGTCCAGTTCCCAGGAGGTTAGTGAGAGAGTGGCTTTGGTGGGCACCTGGCATCCAGCCCAGGATCAATCCACTACAAATACATTCATTGTAAATTTATAGCAATGCACTGGAAAATTAAGGAAGTACAGTGTGTTATCATCACAAAGAAGTGAAATTATCTGCCTACAAAAAAACAGATAGGAGGCAAGGTTGCACCGCCTGCTCTTTCACCCATGGAGAGCTGAGCATGGCACTCATTGGAACTGCTCCCAACCTGTGGAGAAGGCTGCTGCTCACTGGAGACCTGGCTTTGGAGGTCTCTGAGTCTGACTCTTACCTAGTCACTGCCAGCCCTGGCTCCTTGATGCCCATTCCCATCCCACACCAGCAGGGTCAGCCTCCAGCTTCTAAAATGACAGGCAGCTACTCAAGTGCCCTGGCACCACTCAGGGCTCGCAGAGATTCTATCTGGCCAACCCAGTGAGAAACAGAAGCAAAGAAGATGCATGAGCCTCTCTCATACTGGCAGAAAATGCCACCAACAGACCAGTGGTCTGACTAAGCATTTGTCTCTAGGTTTCACACTGTCTGTTGCAGCATTTTCCCTTTCGTGTGCTTGGGACTTTGGTTTCATCTTTGGAAAAACATATCCAACCTACAGCCAATGTGCTCTGTCCTCCGTTAGTAAAGTTCATGATAACTTGGCTTTGTTCCCACTTGGAAAATGTTCTCTTCACTAACAAGCTGCTGGCCAAATTTCTCCCTGGGCAGCCTGAAACCTGCCAGACAGAAATGACATCTGTAAAACTGAGCTGACAACATGAGGTCTATATAGACTTTTCCAGGCCATTTGCCAGACCCTAGAGGCCTAGTTTTAGAAAGACAAATTAAAACCGTAACTAGCTAGCTAAGCTCTCCTCAGACTCTCATAGAGTGACAAAACTCTGCCCTTGACAGGCCTAACTCCCAGTACAGAAATTATTGCCAATGACTCTAAAAAGATGTAGCAGAAGTAGTCAGAGAAATGTTGATAGAAGCAAATCTGAGAGACCCTCCAGCCACTTCTCCTCCTTCATGAGTCAGCCTAGAGGGGCTGGGTGGTTGTAGGTTCTGGGTGTTTCCTTTGTGTGTCCTAGAGGTTATTGACTGGCTACTGAAAAGGAAGAAAACCAGCCCCCAGCATCCAGCATTGGTGCAAGTGAGATTGAGGGCTGGAGCACCTCTCCTACAGAGACAGACTGAGAGAGTTGGGGTGTTCAGCCTGGAGAAGAGTAGGCTCTGGGGAGACCTCATTGTGGCCTGCCGGTATCTGAAGGAGACCTACAAGAAAGCTGGGGAGGGACTTTTTACAAGGGCTTGTAGTGATAGGACAAGGGGTAATAACTTCAAACTGGAAGTATGTAGATCTAGATCAGAAATTACAAAAAAGTTCTTCACTTTGTGGGTTGTGAGACACTGGCCCAGGTTGCCCAGGAAGTAGTGGATCATTGTATGTGTTCAAGACCAGGCTGGGTGGGGCTCTGATCAACCTGGTCTAGTGGGAGGTGTCCCTGCCCATGGCAGGGGGGTTGGAACCAAATGATCTTTAAGGTCCCTTCCAACCCAAACCATTCTATGATTCTATGATTGATTCTATGGTAAGTGCATGCCTGGGAGATAGCATGAAAGAAAAACTAACCCAGAACTTGCTCCTCTCCAGTGTCCCTCTCAATGTGATCCTGTAACCTGCTCCTTCTCTCCAGGTGACCTTCCTGTTAACGTGCCCAGCATGGCCACTGACTCACATCCCAGGGGCTGTCAGGGTGTCCAGCTTGCCTAGACACTGATTTTCAAAAGCCAGGACTTTTAAAGAGCTATATATTACCCACAGTTCATTTTGTATGTGTGGAAATCTATGTAGGATGCAAGCCTACAATTGTTAGGCATGCGTGCTAAATACCACTTGGAGGTGACAAAATATTTCGGATAAGTGAATAACATGTCCTTTCAAGAGTGAAGAAGATATTGCCATTGGTTGACATTAATCAATGTTCTTTTTTCCACTTTTCAGTGAATGTGTGCATAGGAATTAGTAGGGCTAGAAAGTGTTTTTTTTCTAGGCAGTGGCACTCTTCCATTGTTAATGTACTATACTTCTCTTAAATGTATTGTGGAATAAAGGGGAAGTACAAGTACTTTGTGTGCTCAAGTATATCAAGTGGATATCAGACAGAAAAGCACATGAGATCTGGTGTTTGCAAAAGCAAACTGTGCTTATGAGATATAGAAATAACTACAGAGTCCAGCTCTCTGAAGACTTAATGTATGTATTTATAGCTAGAAGATTTGGGATTAAAATACTGGGACACGTTCATATATTCTTGTTTCTCCTGCCTCAGCTTATAGTTATTTTAACTTTTTTTTTTTTTTTTTTTTTTCCCCCGGCAGTGAAAGAGAAGAGAGTATTTTCTAACCACAGCACTTGTCTCCTTTCCAAGACACATAAAAAATAAATGTTTACAAAGCACAACCCACAAATCAAGGGGAGGATCTTTTCTGTCCACCAGTCTTCCATCCTGGAAAACCGAACAACAATATTGACTCTCTCTTACACAAAACTCCAGTGCACTATAGAAATCTTTCAGTACAAAGGGTGAAAGGCAACAGAAAAGTAAACAGTCACTCCATCTTAAGGGAAAGAACAAGAATTTGATTCTTCAGCATTCAGTGCAGCAGCCCAGCTTGGAACAGAAAGGCTTGGGTGTAGAGCTATAAAAAAATACATAATCCCTGGACAGCTTCATTCCCCTGGTCTACAGTTTTATATTCTTGAACTCTTACCTTGTTCCCTGGTGCATAAAACAT
Source organism: Actenoides lindsayi (assembly GCA_025331215.1). Classification (NCBI taxonomy): domain Eukaryota; kingdom Metazoa; phylum Chordata; class Aves; order Coraciiformes; family Alcedinidae; genus Actenoides; species Actenoides lindsayi. The sequence goes on from WTSP01000543.1 coordinate 65,473, forward strand.
GTGTACAGTAGTGATTTCTCTGCAACTGGAAAACAGTTTTTAATGTTGATTTTGATTCTAATCTGTGATACCTGGGCACATGTTGCTGCATATCTTGAAAAATCCCTGGTATGGAAGTAATCATGGTTTTAAATATGCTCATCTCTGTATTACCTAGTTTGATGGAGAACCTTGCATAAATCTTGTCCTGTATGTCTAGGTTTGTCCTTTGGGTAGATTATCCTTCTCTGCTTCCTGACAAAGCTTTTCAGTGTATCAGATGAGGCTGTTTCTCAACAGTACATTTTGTGCTATGTATAAAACAACATTAGTGACAGGGTGTGCTTTTTTCAGTTGGAACTGACATTTGATACATTAGCCAAACACGGACCACAGCCAGATCATAATTGGATATGTATTTTCAACATCCTCAGCCCTTCAGCCAATTGGCTGAGGCTCTAGGAGGCTTATATAGCAGAAATGCAGCTTTATCTTTTTTGCTAATCTGGCTAAAGTGAAACCATCAAAGAATGAGCCAAAATGAGGGAAAGAGGGAAGATAGAAATACCAGACCTTAGGCAGCAAGCTGCAGTTCAAGAAAATTATGGCTCATTAGGCTTTGCAGGCAATAGCAACATGAGGAAAAGGTATCACAGAACAGCTTTAAGATATTTTCAAGCTTTAAGATATTTTCAGGCTGTACATATCTTTCATAATCAAACATGTAATGTTCTAAAGGAAGATTCCATAGGGGTATATTTGCCAAAATCTAGAGACTTTCATTCTGGTTTTCTCTGTTCTTAAAGCAGGTTGAGAAAAGGCTGCCTTTGAATGCACTTGCAAAATCATACTAAGTCTTTTCATGCACATCATTTTGTCAAATGTTTGTCACTGCACATCTGAAAGAACAGTTTATATAAGATGTCTCACAGAGAAGAAATTGATTAATTTAGATTTAATCCACAGATTTTGTTGACTATGTTCAGAATGAATTAGATTACAAAACTGTCCCTCTTGCATGGTTCATCCTGATGAGGAGTTTAATGCATTTCGGTGTGTAAGAATGACTATGACAAAGGGTTGGCAGGAACCAGGAAAATGTCTGTTATAAGAGGGATTGAACAGGAGAAGTTTTGCAGGAAGATTAGAACCATGTGCAAATTTTAAGACCAGCATTTCTGAAAAGAAATCCTCCAAAAAAAAAATCTAAACAAAGACTCCTACTGAAGTAAGGCAGCACATGTGTACACCCACACTGAGTTCATTGCAAAATAAGAGCTTTCATGCTCATTTAGCAAACTTGCAAACTTCAAGACACTTCAGTGAACTGTGCTTTCACATGCCTACTTCCAGCTGCTACCAGTGGATGCTTTTGCTGTGTGTGAACTGGTAGGTTGTGCACTGGCTTGACACATGAACTTAAGCAATGAATCAGAAGTAATGAGTGGTAGAAGTGGAAGCTGCAATGAATGCTGAAGTTGCAATCAGCCATTATTCACTGCTGGACAATAGTAAGAATACTAAAAAGGAAGATCGCCACCCAGAATTTTTCCATGAACTGTTCAGCTATCATAATACGGAAACTTAGACAAAGCTTATCTGGACTATTTGGCTTTAAGCAAATCAAAAATTTTAAAACCCAGATCAGACAGTGGTCTAAATAGTTTAGTATTTTGTACCTGACAATGATCAGTACCAGATGCTATCTAGAAGCATTAGGAATTGACTGCACTCCTAAATTTTCTTCTTAAGTGGTTAGAGTTAATATAAAAGTCAGAGAGATATGCCTGAGTACTTAGTTAATTTTAAAGCTAGAAAGATATCCATCTTTTAGCCCACAGCACAAAGGAGGTTATTTAAACTAGTCTAGCAAAACATCTGAAGAACTAGAGTCAAGCAAGTTGACTTTCATGCGCTATCTACTTCTGGTGAAGTTCAGTCACATGACTAACATCCAGGGTGAGATGAAGTGTGGTTATTTGCTGTTCTCTGGTGTTTTTTCCATGTCTGACCCCCATGTGGAGTAATTGTCAATGTCTCTCTGAAGGTCCCTCACAGCATCACAGGCAGTAGGGCCCTTGGTTTCCTCTGAGCCACAGCTGGGATGAGGCATGACAGGCCTCAGGGTTTTACCCCTTAGGGAAATCCATCTGGCAATGGCTGTCTGGAGTCTACCTGAGATGTTCTACTTCCTGAGATGTTCTTGACATATAAGCAAGGAGATGAAGGGGTGTTTTTAAACCAGAGCAAATTCATATCTAACAATAAAATTCCCTGCAAAACCCTGTCACTTATCCCGTGGTAGAGTGCTGCCTTCCTTGTCTTCCCCTTTTCAGCTGCTCCTGGTATTTCCAGCAAAGCTAATGAATAACCCCTCTCCCCACAGAATTTTCTGTTTTGCACTGTTGCATTGCCCCCTGACTCCCTGGACACAGGGCTGCCCCTCCCTGGGGGATGGGCACCTTTCCCAAACACTGACTTTCCACTTTTTATAGAGGATAGAACCCTGGATCTTTGATCACATTCATGGTTTAAATGACAAGTTTAGCTTCACAGCTAGGATGGGGTAAAACCAGGCAAGAAGCAATTTGATCACTTATAATCATATGGCCATACTCTTGACTAATTTCTCATCCATAACAGTGTATTACCCAGACAGAAAATATTTATAGTTTTTCATTATTCTCTGGAGATGAGGTAATGAAAAGGGGGGGGCTAATGTCCAAAATTAATTCCTTTGCACTGTTTTAATTATATTAACAAGTAATTCAAACAAGACCTTAGAGTTAAACACATGGGGTCTTCAAAAGATAGGGATTTATTCTTGTGCAGAATTAACTTTATATAGTCCTGGTTCTTTCCACAGTGCTCCTAATCTGTCTTTACATGCTGCCTCCTTTTACGATAGATGTTAACATTATTTAAGCATGTCTACTGAAAATCATTCTCTTAAAGAGTACAGGTGGCTAGCTAAACAGCATCTCTGGTAAAAATATCTGTACAAAAATGTGCTACCAAAGATTTCTTTTGTTTACACCAGAGCCATAAGAAGCTAGCACTGGTTAAAACCACAGAAATTGTAGGTGTCAAAGCTGACTATATTTCCAACAGGTTTTCCAGCTTATAATACAATGGTTTGTGGATTGTCCAAATTGACTACTGTGAAATATCTTATTTAATTGATTTTTTTGCTAATATTCTTCAAGAGTTGTTCATCTTTTCTCTCCTCTATAGGTTCTTTCTTGTTCTCATGAGTTACATAGCCTTTTTATTCATTTAATCTAGTGAAGATATTCAAGAGAGAAGGGAAGATGGTGGATATCAAATCGAAACTACATGCTTCTGATAAGTCTCTGGTGGCTAATCCATCATGCTGAAATACATGAAACTTTCAAGACATGCTGAAATTATTAATGATCACTTTGTTACTGGGCTGTACTTAATGCAGATCAACTATTAATAGTTAAGGAAGTAGGTGCAAGGGTCAGAATTACTCTAGGAAGCCAAAGAAATGAAGGAAGCAAAACATCATCTCCAAGGAGAGTATACTATAATGAATTAATTTACTGTGTGTACAGTGCTGGTAGCCTTCAGACATAGTCTTGAAGAAAAACCTCCATATAGGTGTTTCATTCCATGATAAAAGTTGAAACCTTGTTGCCTGTTGAAAAACAAAACAAAACAACAACAACAACAAAACAATAACAACAAAAAAACCCCAACCAACCAACAACAACAAAACCACATCACAAAACAAACGAACAATCAAAAAGCACAAATAAAACAATCCCACAGAACTCCACTTCTGAGCCTGTGTAATAGAAGTGCGGCAAACAATCACAGCACAAGGTGCAAGTGGCCCTGCAAATACAGAATCACAGAATTAATGAGGCCACAAAGGACCTCTGAGATCAAGTCCAGCCTGTAAACTATCACCACCACATTGGTGAGACCATGACACTAAATTCCACATCCAGTCTTTCCTCAAACACCTCCAAGGACAGAGACTCCACCACCTCCCTGGGCAGTCCATTCCAATGTCTGATCACCCTCTCTGTCAGGAAGAGCTTCCTGATATTCAACCCAAACCTCCCCTGGTGCAGCTTCAGGCCATGCCCTCTCGTCCTGTCACTAGTTGCGTGGGAGAAGAGCCTAACCTCCACCTGACTACAACCTAGTTGTGGAGTTGTACATGAGACTGCTTAATGCTAAGTGGGATCATTGTGGAGATGCACCATACCATAGGGCCATATACATTGCAGTAGCTGCAAGCACATGAAATGCACCCATAAATTTTGATAACTACACTTTGGAACTGCATGATGAATGATTTATAGTACCACTGGGTTAAATCCAAATCAAACACATAAGTCATGATGCATTTCTCTCTTTAGATGATACTTTGAGCAGGACCAAGATGGTATCTCTAAATAACTGGGGGGGCGTGGGGTGAGGGTGGGGGAATGCTGTCTAGTGAGTTACTCCTTTTTCAAAAATTGTCTATCTGTCTATCTTTGCTCTTTTGTAGATCCCATTACTAGCAGAGCTGGAAAATTCCCAATATGATGAAGAGTTTGTACTCAATACAAAGAATATATCATTATCTTTGGCTTGTCTTAAAAGCAAAGGTCTTTAGTGAGATGAAGTCCTGTTGACTCTAGCTGAAGTCTGAAAAAATCTCTTCTGATATAATAGATTTTTGTCCAAAAAGGAATGCAGGAAGCAAAATTAAAATCTCTAGGAACAGCCCTCAGGATTTAATCCTTTGCCGTTACGGAGGGTCTATCCCAAGGAAAGATGACAAGCTGTCTAACTGAATATAGGTAATCAGCAGTGGGAAGCAGGTCCTCACTGCTTGCTGCTGGTGTGGCCTGAAGAAACATGGACAGAAAAGCTATGGTAGGTCAGCTTGCAGGGACACATTGGAACATGCCATCTTTTTTTGCCTTGAAGCTGCCTGGTGTGGCAAACAACCTGGTTGTAGCCATCAAAATGATTGCGTGCTGGATTGCAAAGCACTATGAGCTGGCTGCATGCAAACAACAGGAAGGCAAAGTCTGTAGGATTGTTGCTACCAGCTTAAACCTATGGGCCAGGTGAAGCATGTAGCACTCAGGCCTCAGCTACTTTGTGGAGTCAGTAAGTCTCAGGGCCATCCTACAGCATGGGGCCCTGAGGAGGTTCTGCAGTACAGCAAACTGCCCCTCATGCTCACAGAGCCAGCAGCAGCAGGGAGAGGACAGACAGCCATGCAAGCTGTAGGAAAAGGGACCATTGTTATTTCACTGGTGCAAACCAGGGCAGCAGTACTGGCTTTGGTGCTGTTTATTCAGATTTGACAGAGGGCTGAGGGCCCAGCCCAGACCTGAGACCCTGGCAAAGCTGTGTAAAATAAAGGGAGAGTAGGGGAGAGTGAAGAAGAAAGGCAGAAGATCACGGAGATGTTTATTATGCATATCCTGGGGTCTGTGATGTTCCCAGCTACTACTTCACACTGAGGTGACTGGGAACATGCTGACAGGAGTGAGGGGGCAATGCTCCTTTTGGTACCCTTTGATTTTCCTTAGGTACATATTCTTGCTTGCTGTGCTGCTTTGCAAACAGATTCCTTTGATGTAGACCTGTAAAGTGGAGTAAAGGGTGGTGTTTGGACTGGTTCACAAATGGATGGCTGTAGGGTTCTGAGGAAGTCTATCTGAGAAAACACCACTCGGTTCCCCAAAGCACATGTATCAATCCTAGACCAGAGTCCTACAGAGAGTGGTGCAAATCCAGACTGAAGGACTGATTGCCAAGTTTACAACCTAAATAAGAAGTAATAAGAGGCTGTTGGGAAACATCACATTCACTTCAAAATACCTGGTGAGCAAGACACCATTAGCTAGGCAGTTGACATCTCCATGAAGCAAGCATTCCTGTTAATAACTGTCTTGCTGTAGCATGGCATGTTCTAGTATTAGGACAACACCCTGAGAAGAGAGATGGTGGAACAGTTGGAAAAGATGTACACTGGCCCATAGCAGGGTATTACAGACCCATGCTCAGGGCACGACGGTAAGGTCTACAGAGTGCTACATCCAAGCTGTTCCTCCTTGCTTTGTCCCCATCCACTACACTAATGCAGCTGCAACACAACTCCAGCTTCAGCATGTCACATTACATGGTGTCTTGTGTGCTGCAACAGAATTTAGCTTATATCAAGGTGAAAACATAATTGTTCTCAACAGCAATATGACAATAATAGCTGCCTCCAGAAGCAACCCCTCTGTGTGTGAGGTTTATGCCAGAGACTCAGGAAATCACACATCTCGTTTGCTTTATTTCCCTCCTCTGGGCTTGCTGAGGACTGGTCTGTGAATTGACCCTCTAGCCCAGAGTGAAGGACAATTTACTCCTTGGGACAATATGTGGACTGGATTATAATACAGCTACTGTCTGAACTATGACTCTCTGCAGCTTTATGCCCAACAGTCTCCTGCAAGTGCAGACTGGCCCTGGGAGCTGCCAGGGACACCCGCACACCATGGAGCCAGGAGGTGCCGTCCTTCCCTGCGACTTATTCCTACGGCCCCTACCCATAATGGGCCACCAGGACAATCCCTTGAGCAGGAGTGACCTACA
>WTSP01000544.1:2215-16095 GCA_025331215.1 Actenoides lindsayi
TCTTTCTTTCTTTCTTTCTTTCTTTCTTTCTTTCTTTCTTTCTTTCTTTCTTTCTTTCTTTCTTTCTTTCTTTCTTTGCAATTACTAATGGATTACTGATTCAAAGTTACAGAAATTGTATTTAATCTGGAGTTCTTTGTGGGCTGTGGTGTGAAGATGACGGTTTACTGCTAAAGGAACTCAAACAGATAAAATGCAAGAAACTCGGTTATTACTCTGGAATATTCTCCATTCTCAAAACATTTTTTATCAGCTTCCCGAGTAGCAGGCAGCTCTGCGGTATCAAAGGTGACCGAGTTATGTCTAACAACCCGGCAGTAAATGATTCAAGAGGAAGGGCATTGTACCCTTAAGTTAGTAATTTCAGTTATGGGACTTTATTGTCAGAATAAGATTAATGCAATCCTCTAAAACTGAGTTCTCCGTGTAAACTTGTTCAGCTGCCAGACACCGAGCTAGGCACGGAGTTTTTAATTTTTTTTTATTTCTTTTTTTTTTGTCAATGTGAGACTTTGAAAAAGCCTAGATTTATGATATAGCTGGAATTCTTTGCTTGTGATGAACGTAAAAGAGATCACTTGTTAAGGGACTTTTATAACCCATTCACCTTCGTTTCACATGTTTATGAGGACTGCCTTCACTTATGATATACAGCCTGCAGCCATAAAGCTCTGGGTTATACGGTTATTTCTGATACAAGGTTGCTTCATCTTGGCTCCAAACTCCACGGAATGGTGTCATAAATGGCTTGTTTGCAGTGGGGACCTTGTAGTCACTCACCAGCTTTTCTGCTGGCCAAGGGGAAGCTCTGCTCTGTAAAACACCCTCCCGAGAAACGTTTTTCACGCAAGGGAAAAATGGGTGATGATAAAAAGATTTTTTTTACAGAGATGCTGTTGTTGTACATGTTACACATGGGATGCCTGGGAAAGTTTTCTCCAGCCATGGTGACACTGAGAGCAGGTGATTAAAAAGGCTTATTTTTCCAGTTTGTTGGGAGCATTGGTGTCAGGTTCAGAGTTGCCTCTTTGCCCACACACAGGGCAAAGGGTGTTGGACTGGCTGGAGAGGTACCACCGGAGTGATAAGACTTCTCCTCGTCTGGATGGAGCTGTAGTGGGGACGTTTTCTCTGTGTCCTGCTGGAGGAAGACCCAGTGCCCGGTGGTTTGAACAAAGATCCCTGGGTCAGCAGCTCCCAAATGTGAATTTTGCCTCTGCCATGACTGCCTGGAGGTGCAGACACACATAACCTCTGCATGCCAGCTTTCCAGTCTCTGAAATGAGGCTAATCTTGTTTTAATTCTGGGATGTCACCGACAGATGCTATAAAAAGCCCCTCCTATCATCCCTGCTGTGTGTTAAAGTGCTTTTTATAAACCGTAAAGACATAAATCATTTGCTTTTGCCCGTCTGTTTACGCCCGTGTTTGCCTACGCTTGCCTTTAGCCCTCGTCCCGGCGGCTGGGCTTGTCCTGTGCCAACTGCCACACCACGACCACTACCCTGTGGCGCAGGAACGCGGAGGGAGAGCCCGTCTGCAATGCCTGTGGCCTCTACATGAAGCTCCACGGGGTGAGTGGCCGTGTCGCCGAGGGGACTGTCCCTGCTCTCGCTGATGCTCCTTAGGGGAAGGGGTGGTCCTCCCACCAGTGGGTGCCCAGCAGCTCTGGGGGAGGGGGTGGTGTCGGCTTCCCGCCAGTCAGGGCAATGTTTCAGTTAATGCTGATGGTCTCGGCTCACCGTTAGGACTCAGGAGTTAAAAACAGCGAAGAAAATGGATAAAATGACCAAAAAATGTGTGACATTAGAAAATGGTTAGACCATTTTAGAAAGTTATGCTTTTGACAAGTTATGCGCTTGCTGCTGTAGCTCTCCTGACAGATTTGTACAAAGAAATCACCTTTGAATGAGTGGCAAAGGTAGTTTTGACACCAGGATTTAAATTAGCTCTTCAGTGGGGGAGAAAAAATAACCTAGATGTTTAATAAGGCAGTTTTTCATCGACAGACATAGCTGTGCCAGCTAAACTTTGAATATAATTCAAGTCATAGCTACGCCAGCAAAACTTCTAATGTCATTTCAACCTTTGCTAGGCAATAATAGAGGGAGAAAATAGCTCTACCCTGAATGTGATGGAGTATGTTTTGGGAGAGGCTTGGAGCCTGTTATGCCCCTGTGGATTAAGTAACAGTCAAGCACAAGTGTTTGAAGAACGAGACCATTAAGAGTGATTGGGACTTGGTCTAGTCCCCAAGAAAAAAGTAAATTATATCACAGGTTTAAACATTCTAATGATGTTAAGCATATGCCTGAATTGTCTTTCCCCAAACTCCTGTTATCACGAAGTTAAAACGTATTTTAAGCCAATGTTTTTTGTAAAACGGTTATCGTTGTGATGAGACACAGAACACAAAGCTGAGTTTTGAGCACATTTTCCCTATAAATAATGAATCTGAATAATATAAAGCTGTATCACAGACCAAACTGCTTATAAGAACAAAGTCAATTATGGCCTAAAGCTTCTGTCCTAAGACATTTATCGGGGATGGTCTGCTTTGCATAGCTGGTCCACAGGAAGTGAAGCATATTTTTCCCTCATATGCATTTTTGCTTTCCAGAATCAGCCACTGGAGATAATTCCTGACTAACCGGAATAAGGAATCACAGATCAGATATACCCTGCCCAATTTGATTTCATAGGACCTATGGCCAAATGATGTTGTTTTTCCTTAAAAGTCTGCTGTTTGTCTGTGGACTGTCTGAGGTGTTGGAAAAAACTGTTTAGTTCACATCAAGAAAAAGATTTCCCTGCTTTCTTTGTTCAGCTAAAACTCCCCTTGAAAAAACCCAAGCTTTGCCCAAGTAAAATGCAAAGTTTTTTGGAATCGGTACAGTAACATGGGAAAAATTGACTTGCTATACAGGTGTTTTCAACATCACCATTTGATCTTGTAGTGTATTTTGATTTTTGATATTAGAGTACGTATACAACTCTGCGATTGGTCTGGAAATTGAATTTTTTCAGGTTCCTCGGCCTCTTGCTATGAAAAAAGAAGGAATTCAGACCAGGAAGCGAAAACCTAAGAACATAAATAAGTCAAAGACATGCTCTGGTAAATATAAGACGATAATAGAGTTGAGCTGCAACAGTTGGCTTGGGGGTTTTTATTTATTTTTTTCGTGGTTTGGGTTTGTTTGTTGGGTTTTTTGTTTAGTTTTTGTTTGTTTGTTTTTTGTTTTTGTGGGGTTTTTTGTTTTTGTTTTATGTTTTGGTTTGGTTTGGGTTTTTTTGTTGTTGTTTTTTTTCTTTGTTTGTTTTGGGTTTTTTTTTCTCTTCCCATGGCTGGAATATATTTGTTTTTAATACTAGTTCCCGATCTTTCAGGTAACAGTACTACTGTGGTTCCTATGACTCCAACATCCACGTCTTCTACTAACTCAGATGACTGTAGCAAAACTGCTTCTCCCAACACACAAACTGCAGCCTCCGGGGTAAGCCATAAGCTGGTGTCCGTATCTGTAAGCAGAATGAGCACTGTGCAATGTTATCGCAGCTTTTATCTTATCTAGCAGAACAATAATCTAAACAAACTTTCCAGTTTTGTTAGCTGATAGAGGAACAAGTTTTTCAGAGGATATTGCATATAGCTGTAAACAGAATGACAAGCTCTTTATAAACCTCTTGATTAAGACCTATATAATTTTTATAATTTTATTTTATAAATTAACCACAGCTTAACCTCAGACATTTGGTTTCGAAAGGTTCAGGTTCTTCCATTTCAAAGGTTTTCTTTTGGAGCAAAGACAATAAAAATCATGCCCAGTTGATCCTTTCAAAAACAAATTGTGCATTTACCCCTTTTTTACCTGAAAGGATTTGATAAGAATTTATAATTCAAGGCACTGCTACTTAAATGTTTTCCAAAAGCTGTTTAATATATAGAAGTATTTTTATGCATTATCTCAAACGACTGGTAAACCCCAGAAAAATATTATCCTGCCGTATGAATGCAAACATAAAGACTTTTGTTTTAAACTAGGATGTGCTCTTAAACCCCGATCCAGACCAAAATGAAACCAGTCTGGGATGCCCAGCTGATTATAGAGCAGAGGAGATCAGCCCTCTCCTCACAGAGGGTTCTTCAGGGGCCAGACTCTCAGCATCTGGCAGCACCGAGCTCCAGAGGAGCAGCAGATGAGCACTGATCATCCCCTGCTTTAGTTTTGATCCTTATTTTACACCATGCACTGAAACCACCTCAACCTTTTCTTCACTCAGTTAGCATGTGAGATAACAAATACTATCCCTGAAGTTGCAAAGCTTATATATATCCATATCCATATCCATATCCATATCCATATCCATATCCATATCCATATCCATATCATCCATATCCATATCCACACTCCTCGGGCCTTATGTGTCCTTCAATCTGCCACGTCATTTCTTTGAAAAGCTTTCCTAATGTGGCTTTCTTTACTTCTCTATTAATAAGAAGACATTGTTTATATTAACTATTTTTCAATATGTCTCAGCATTCCCACATCCAAATTCCTTTCAATAGTTTAATTCTTGACTTACAAAGTTTCATTGTACAAAGGGAGAAAAAAAACATTTTTAGCAAATGCGATTGTTTGTGGACTGACAGGGCCACCCAGTTTCAGAGGCACTGGGTTTTGGGTTTGGATGCTGCCAGACAAGGATATTGCTAAAAGGGCCTGTCTTTGACATGAGAAAACCCTGTCAGTCCAATAACATAAACAGATCACATCAAAAAAAGAGAAACACTAATCAAACAATGAAGTGTTTCAGGCTCCCCCCCGTGTGAACTACTCTGCACTCTTTTAGGCTCTCCTCTAATATCTGCAAAGGAAAAAACGCAACCAGATTTTCCTTAAAGTTTCCCTATATTGTCTTAAGCAGCCGATCCTGAGGGATGTCGTGAGATTTATATAATGGGCAGAATTAGAAGCAGAGTGGAGGCTGAGCAGTAGTGTAGGCTGTGGGCAGCGTAGCCGTGTGCTGCTGGGGCAAGGAGAAGTCATATAGACAAGATCCCAGTTCCCCCGTGCTGTTGCTTTCTTGGCTGGCTAAAGCTCGCCTTGATCTCTGTAGCTCTTGTCCTTAGGAGAGCCTATCAAACCTGTTATTAATAATCTTTATGGTATAATTTTAATAGTACCATTTATAATGTAATTACGCCAGGTGGAGTTGTGTGGATACAGGAGGACAGCAGGCTGGGAGCAAGGTTCGTGAGCCAAAAGGCTGGTCGAGAGCTTTTAGCAACTAAAAGCAACTCCCAGGCACCCTGAGGCTGCTCTTACTGACACGAAGGAAGGTATCCCCCAGTACTAGGACTTCGGTTCTCTCTGATTTTTCCACAGTAGATCAAGCTGGGAGTGGGCACCGGCATGAGGGCCAGGGAAATCCCTGCCCTTGTAGGGCAGCACGGTAATGTCTGCACAGCCAAGCCTGCACAGCCTTTTCCCCACCATGGTTTGATCAGATGTGCCCTGCATAGGCACAGCACTTGAAAACTTCCTCTTGTGAAAAACTGCGATGAGAGGCAGTGATGGAGAGAGGCTGTGAGATACATCGAAGAGGGGAGGCTGCAGCAGCCATCGGATATCCAGGCATTCCCCTGACTCCCCCTGACCCCACATGAAGGGCTAGTGACCCCCTGTCCCTGCGCCCCAGCCCCATATGTATGTGAATGAAAATGGGATTTGAAGGGGAGCAGTTGTCAGGAGTTTTTGTGCGTACGGCCCTTGGGCTCCTGGCTTCGCTCAGCGTCAACAATCCAGTGTGGTGGGGACGGGCAAGACTAGAGGTTGAAAGCAGAAAGCAGTGGCTCTTAAGACTGGCTCCTGTTGTCCCAGGCATCATTTGGTCATTTGGGACCATGATCACTAGCTACAAAGGAAGTAAAATAATTTCTTATGGGCCTAAATCCCGTGAGGGAGGCTGAGGGCTCATAAGGGCCATTGAGGTTGTCAGAAGTGAAGGGATGTCAGCATTTCAGAGCTAGGCAGCCGGTGATCCGATCACATGCTGAGGAAACGACACTCTACTTCTATTTGCCTTATATTTTTTTCCCCCAATTTGAGTTGACCCATCGATAGCCCGAAGGTTTGTGTTTATTCTTAGAACAGGCAATGCCTTTGCACAAGAAGAATAAACTTCTCTGGGCCATGTCAAGAGGGAAAAAAAACCCCACAGATGGATGAATTCAGGTTCTGTAGTCTTTGGTTGCTTTAACAAGTAGGGGTCTGCTCCTGCTGGTGTGGTGCTGGTGAGGTGCTGGTGACATCACCGAAACAGAGGCACCTGCTAGAAGAGCCAACCTGGCTCATTCCCCATGTGTTACCCAACCAGCACAGCAACTTGTTTTTGTTTAGCTCTGTTTTCACTTCTCCAGCCCTGGTTCTGTGAAGAAGGGAAAAAATGCCAAATTGACATTACGTAGACAAATCTGATGACATTTTAGCAACTGGTGTCTGAAATTCGCAGCGATGTTGTTGCTAAATGAAACAGAGAAAATGAATTCCTCTGCTCTTACAAAAGCAATTTATTATGCCTTTTATGGGAGGCTGCTGACAGAGTTCCTAGTTATGTAGAAATCTAATGGAAACGAAATTCAGCAGAATTCATTCGTGTCAGTAATAGTCACTTTTTGTCCTACCTTTCTTTATCTCTTTAAAATAAAAATAAAGGAGGGCAGCAAAAGAGAAGGGCAGCAGTTACTCTTGGAAATGTCTCTGAGACATTCTGTTTCATGAAGGGAATCTTACATGATGCCAATTTTGAGACAAATTAGCCAGAACCTTAAATGTTGATTTTCTGTTCTAGCTGAAGTTTAAACATTGAAAAGATATGATTATGAATTGCTGTTGGTGCAAAGCTGATTTCAAAAATCCCGGAACGTAGCAGCGTTTGTCTCAGAGATATTTCCTTGTCCCTTTGTAAAGGGGCTATTTGCCAAATTCACATCTGGGTCAAGGATTTAGGCCTATTTCTGTTTTCCTAAGCAGTGTAAGTACTGCGTGTCCTCTGTTACTACTATGGAAAAGGTCCAGCTGCATGATATAGGAAGTTGCCTTACATCCCCATAAAAAGAAGATTTGAAGGTTTCAGTCAGCCTGCATCTGCATCTCTACCTGCTCTCCCTTTGATGCTGCTGAAATTGTACAGAGAAAAGCCATGTGGAACAAGTTGCTAAACAAAGGGCATGATCTGTAGTGTGTGCCCATCCGTTTCCATGCAGGAGCTCCAACTTCTGTGATTACCAGAAGGACTTTATTCTCTTACGAGGCTAAAAGGTAGTACGAAAACTGCTGTGAAATCTGCTTTTTATGGCAGGACATTGAGGCTCCCTGAGCCAGGGCTGATGTCACTAAAGGCTCAGAAGCATCACAAGAGCTCTTCTTTCAGAAGACTCTACTGTGCTCTTTGCCTCCAGTTTGGAGCTTTCGCAGAAGGGCTGTCATCACACACCATAGAATAATTTAGGATAGTTGTCTTGTAGGCAAAACTAGTACTTACTTTCCTTGGAAGTTTACGTTGCGGAGTGGTTCAGGACTGGCTATTCAGTGTTGTAGGGTAGTAAGTGAGAGAGTTGTCTGAAATGGCCTCAGGAGGTGGTGAGCTATCAGGAAAATGCAGCTCTAACTGTCCTCAGAATGCCTGACAACCTGGGCTGAATTACCTAAATAGCTCCTCCTGCATCTGCTTCTGCTTTCAGAGGAGAGTTTGTGAGGTGGTTAGAGGTGGTGTTCTCTGCTCCTTTTCAGGCAGCAGATTGGTAGGACATTCATACAGGCTACAGAGGTATCTCCCAGAGTCTGGGTAAACCAGAGACATAGACATGACCTCTTAAAAAAGAAACTAACCACCTGGATATCAGAAAACTGAATGGTCAAGGGTCCTTCAGACTATCCGATGATAAGACTTCAGTAGGTATAGAATAATTTCATAGCCGTTGGGACAGTTTCCCTGAGAAAGGCTCACCAGCATGGTTGGTAGGACTTTCACCTGGAAAATGAGAACACGGTGCCTCAGTCCTGGTATGAGTAAATATTTATCTAAACCAGGTGGAATAAGATCAACAGGAGGCATGAGGAACATGGCAACCTAAAATACCAAATAGTCTGGTAGTCAGGGCATTATGCTGGGAAAGCTGATACTCCAGTTAAAGTCTTCTCTCCATCTCCTACCTCTTCTGTGTTAGTCCTCACTCCAGGACAATGTAGGATGCTGCTTTCTTCTCCTCACCCAGTTTCATATATTCAGTCATTTCTTTTCTTTGCTCCGGGTACACATATACAAAAGAGAACACTTCATTTTGTATCAAACAGAACAAAGCAATCCAGCTTTTTTGTTCCAGTGGGGAAAAACGGGGAAAAACAGGGAAAAAGAGTATTTCTGGTTCTACCTAAAACTTCTATATGGACACATACATTTTGATTGGGTTTGTTTTATTGCCAAAGCAATAAAGCCGATTACTCATACAGCCCTTGACAGCAGTGGGGTTCATCATCTTTCCCAAGCTACGCTGGAAGTTACCTCCCTTAGGAAATTAATAAATGAATGAAATAAATTAACCACAGATTTATGTTGCTGTAATACAAAGGAGAGATTATAAGATATGTAAATTTGCCTGTCTGCAATATAAACAAAAGGATCAATTGGACTAGCAAGAAATGACAACTTTGTGTACCAAGAGGGGCACTGAATCAGAAAAAAACCCCAAACCCTGTGGTTTTGCAGTGCTGAGACTTGCTCTTCAGAAACTGGGGAGCGACAGCATTGGCAGAGTGTGGGGATGGCAGTTTTTTCAGGGAGGCTGAGGATGGAAAACGAAGGGCTCCACCATAGCCTGCCACAACACCTTGTATGCTAAAGAAATTTTTGCAATGTGTTTCAGCTGACTACGGTTATCATTTACATGTAGAGAACCTAAACTAGGCTAACTGAGGAGGAAATGAGTGTTGGCTGAGACTCAGCTTACTACAGACTTAGTGTAACGTCCAAAATTCATAGAGCATTTTGAACCCATGAAGTGGATAGATCAAAGGTCTATCTGATAGAGCAAAGGTCTTTGCCACTCTTTCCAGCTGTTAGCACAACTCCTTGCCCAGAGCTTTCGCCTCTCAGCTGCAGAGCTGTGGGGGAAGGCTGGGGGAAGTGGGGTATCCCACCTCGCTCTCTGTGGTGGGCAGAGGATGCAGGAAGGAGTGTGTGGAAGAAATCAGGAGTCCTGCAGCCAGACATGCTGGTGCTCTTCCCCAGGTTCTGGCCAGCATGGGCTGAGTAGCCTCATTTTGATCTGGACCAGCTTTAGCAGGGGTGAATTTGGCTCCAGGCTTCTGACAGCAGGTTTGAGTACAATGTAGGTGTCTAAATCCCTCCATGGCTCTAAGGTCTCCCTGTGAGCTTGGTGGCAGGTCCTCTACAGAAAGGCCACCTCCAATCCAGACAGCCTGCCTTGGGGCTACCCCATGACCAGCTCCTGTTGGTTTGTGTAAAAAGAAGATCCTTTGCAGATACAAACACAACCTTCCTTTGGAAGGCAAGCTTCTCCCAGTGGGCTTCGTTCATTTTTTTTTTTCCTGTGGAGGCTGACCTGAAGTTGATGATCTATCCTATTATTAGATTTCAGCAATAAAAACAAATCTATAACATTTTTATTGATAGAGCCAGCTGTTGTGAATTAGAAAAGCTCATTGACTTCAGCATTGTTCAGCTTACTTATTCCAACTGATAAATGTCCACTAATAACTAATTATAACTTCTGCTGTCTCCTCCCTTAAAGCTGGAGAAGTAAGAGCAGAGGCAGGCAGGCTCGGGAGCAGAGCTGTGATTCAGCTGTGCCCTTTTTATGATCTAAAGTTTATTTTCCATGTTTCACTTTGGGAGCTGCCCGAGCTGCCTGGATTTGTCATGACATTATTGGGGTGGGGTCCTGCCCGCCCTGGCTCAGTGGAACCAGGATCTGGCCTTGGTCAGGCAGGGATGGGCAGTCTTCAAACAGGATGTGCCTCCATGTCCTCCCTTCTGGGGTGCCCAAGGGAGGGGTAGCTGATAATTCCACATGGAAACTATGGGTCCCTACACCCCACCTCCCTAGGGCTGAATCAGGAAAAGGGTGAATTACACTTTCCAAGCCTAGAAAAATCAGGTGGTGATAAGATATTTGCTTACCGGAACAACAGTGGCAAATATGGGCAAATGGCAACCTTTCAAAGCAGCTCCTAGTATTTTTAGCTCAGGTTGAGCAAACGCTGCTCATGTCTAATTTCAAACCTGTTTCCACTGTGGGGAGACTCAGGCTGATAAAAATTATATCTTTTGTGCTAATAGTAGTGTATTTGATGCATTAGAAAAAGGAAAACCACCCTTTTTTTTGAAAAACTAGGCTTATGGAAGACCAAAACTAGACCCAAAAGTTAGCATGAAACCTGCCTCATTGAATTCTCTGGGCATAGTCACAGGGAAGGGGATATGGAGATTTGTTATCACTGATTGACAATTGTGCATTTGAGAGAGCAACAAAATATATTTCTTAGGATTAGAACTATTTTGGCTGGTTATTGGGGGGGCAAGCAGTTGTTCCTTCCTGCTCCTCATTTCTGGGTAGTGATTGATGGAGTGGGATCTCAGTTGATGACGGAGTGGAAGAATAGCAGTGATCGCTGTAGTAAAAGCTAAAGAAAATACAGGAGTACAGGTTGTTTCAGACAAAAGCAATGGCTGGCAATGAGCATCTCTTTCAGAAGGTGACGTTTCCCCTGGGCTAAGTGTGACAACAAGGACACTGCTCGGCACCAGTTGGAAATGACCTTTGAATAAACAAAGCTTTGCTTTTCCTATGTCAGGACGGTTAGCCTGGCATGACTCCAAGAGAGCCAAGAGCTCTACTCCTGTGAAATGATTAAATATGTATACTGTTCATGAAACATCAGGCAGGAAGCTTCTGCAGTCACACTTTAGGATCTCTCCTTTTTTTTTTCTCTCTTCTCTTCTCTTCTCTTCTCTTCTCTTCTCTTCTCTTCTCTTCTCTTCTCTTCTCTTCGCTTCGCTTCGCTTCGCTTCGCTTCGCTTCGCTTCGCTCTGCTCCCTTCTTTGAATCTCATCCAGATACTATCCATTAACAAGTAAATTATGGTTTTAAAGTAAATGTAGCAAAGAGTTAATTTTGCATGAAGTCAGCTCTTAAACATTTCCTTTATCAGGTGAAAACATTGCTACTTCTCTGTCTGGCACTGTGAATTTTTCCTCTTTGGTGGATCTGCTCAGCCTCATGGAAAAAATGATCATTTCTTTGTCCTTGTAACTCTGCATTCCTCTGTTAAAACAAGTGGACTGGTTCCAGTGCAGTTCAGAGGTTTGTCTTTGTGCCTACCAGAGTTCTCCTGCATTTTGTCGTGTGTGTGTAGGTAGAGGAACAAAAAGGCTCCTGGTTCAAAGGTGTAGTGGTCTCTCCACTTGAGATAAAAGAGCATCACCTTTAGTGGCCAGTCTTAAAAAGTGGTTGTGGCTGGTGTTTTGAAAGGTGAGGAATGATTTTAGGCATTTCAAGGTCTGAGGGACCCAAAAAAGGCTGATTTCCAGGAGGTGCTCTGCATCTGCGGCTGGAGAATTGGGATGTATCAGGATTCCTCTATCAGGGAAGCAAAATTATAGGTGCCACCACTCCTGCTTCACATTTTTAGTGTTGGCATCTGGGTCCCTTCAGTAGGGGGCAGTGGGGGACACACACACGTTACCTTCATCATGGTCTGATGTCCAGGTTTTTCTGTGCATCATGAGATTTCTTTTCCACCTTGCAGGGAAGTTCACCACATGCTCATCTCCAAATACAGACATCACTCCATCAGAGGAGCTGAATGAGTGAGCTGACTCTGAGACGTGTTGTCAGTTGCAGGGTTTTGAGACACGGGGCAAGCAGAGGGCAAAGCCTGGCTTTTCCCAGAAATGCTGCGCTAGCAGCTGCACCCGGAGCCTGCCACGCTCCCACTCACCCCCCAGTGTGTGCAAAGTTCACCCGCTCAATGCAATCTCTCTTTGCTCTTCCCTCTTCTCCAGGCAAGCTCATCTGTGATGTCTGGCCCAGGAGAGAGCACCAGTCCTGAAAACAGCAACCTTAAGTATTCAGGTCAAGATGGGCTTTACACAGGAGTCAGCCTGACCTCCACGGCCGAAGTGACGGCATCCGTGAGACAGGATCCCTGGTGTGCCCTGGCTCTGGCGTGACCCAATGCGAGGGAAGCTGGCCCCCGGCACAGCGCGGCAGCCCCCAGAAGTCCACGCAGCATGGTTTCTTCCGCGGAGTGGTTGTGGCGGCAGCGAGAGTGCTGGCAAAGAGCATTCCTCTGAAATTGTTTCCGTGCCTTGGTGGCAGAGGTGTTTTTCAGCCTCCGAAAGAGGCTCTGCCGAAGCATCCAGTTCCTCATCTATGCAAGAAAAATAAAGGGAAAGCCCACCAGGGGATAGCTATGGAAACTTTACACCTTCCCCCAAAAAAAAGAAAAAAAAAAAAAAGAAAAAAAAAAGAAAAAAAAGAAAAAGGATAAAAAAGAAGAGATAAACCTACACCTATTGATAGATTCCAGAAGTGCATCCTTGATTTACCCAGCAGCACTGACTTTCTGATCATATAGTTGTTTTCACTCTCTCATCGCCTTCGCCCCCAAGAATTTGCTGGAAGTCATCAGTGTCGAGGAGGGAGCAGCAAAGGCTACCAGAGATAGCGAGCTCTTTTTCCACGAGCGTCAGAAGTGCGTACTGCTTGAGTCGGCACAGACAGCCCACACCCAACATCTGACGTCTTTGCCCCATCGGTTCCTCTCCTCCCGGGCCCTCCCATCTTCAACGTGCCTTGCTCTGGTCTTCAGAGTCCAGCTATGCCCCTGGAAGAAATCGCAACGTTTGGTACAAGTCTCACAAGGTCCAGATGGTTAAGGAGATTTGGGGGTTGGTTGTTTTTTTTTTGGTTGGTTTTTTTTTTTGGTTTAAAATATTTACTCATTTGCCAGACTGCGGTATAACTTTTGAAGTACACTGTGACTGAAGTTTATGAAAGTTCGTATTTTCTGGCTGAACTGTGTAGAGTCAGTCAAAATGTGTAAACAGGGTAGCAATCAGATATTTTTCTTCCATATATACAATAATTTTTTTAAAGAAGTGCAATTTGCGTTGCAGCAATCAGTGTTAAATCATTTGCATAAGATTTAACAACGGTTTTTATACGAATGAATGAATGTAAACATTTTAACTTAATGGTACGTAAATAATTTAAAAGAAAAACTTAACTAGGCATCCTTAGGCTTTTAGCACAATAAACCCCCCTCGTCCACTTTCTGTATTTCCACGTTGTTAAAGCAAGAGTTTCAAAGAACAAGCCTTCTCTCAGGAAAATTGCCCTAGCCATTTGCTCGGGAGTGTTGTACAAAAATGCAAATGCATCCCCACGGTTTTGGTCGGGTTGGGTTTTTTTTTTTTGCCATTGAATAAGTATGTGCTGGAAAGAAACAAATCGCAATGAAACTTTACTACCTAACTGATACATATGTAAATACTACATAAGATATTTAGGCATCTTGGAAATGTAGGATGCGATCTGTATAGTGTGACTGACACATAGTTAGGTTGGTTTCCGTTAGTTCTTAAGTGGGATGCCATTTGGAAGGTTGTTTCATCAGAGCTTTACAAATAAAAGGGTATCATTCTGGGATATTATTTTTTCCCCGCACATCGTGCCTTCTCCTTTGTCTCCAACACGGAGGTTAATCATAGAATCATAGCATGGTAGGGGTTGGAAGGGACCTCTGGAGATCATCGAGTCCAACCCCCCTGCCAGAGCAGGGTCACCCAGGGCA
>WTSP01000544.1:31191-43826 GCA_025331215.1 Actenoides lindsayi
ATCCTGTCCCTCTGGTATATCAACCACACCACAAAGCTTGGTGTTATCTGCGAACTTGATGATGATGCATTCGAACCCACTGTCTATATCATTGATGAAGATATTAAACAGTACTGGTCCCAGTATGGACCCCTGAGGGACACCACTTGTGACTGACCTCCATGTGGACTTTGAGCCATTGACCACTACCCTCTGGATGCGACCACCTAGACAGTTCCTTATCCACCAAACAGCCCACCCATCAAATTCATATCTCTCCGACTTGTCGAGGAGGATGCTGTGGAATACTGTGTCAAAGGCCTTGCAGAAGTCCAGACAGATGTCATCCACGGCTCTTCCCTTGTCCACTGATGTAGTTGCTCCATCATAGGAAAGCCACTAGGTTGGTCATGTAGGACTTGCCCTTAGTGAAGCCATGCTGGCTTCAGGGTATGATTCAATGAACTAATATTACCTCATGGTTCTCATTTGAGCAGTGTAAGATAAAGGCTACAGCAGCACCGTTAACCTTCCCCTACCCCCAAAGGCAAATGAACCATTAACGCTGCAGTAAAGCAGCAGAGCAAAGGTGTGTTTGCTGCACAAGGTTAGTCTCCTAAAACTGAACTTTGCACAAGACTGAACAAAATTGGAAGAAAGACATAGCTAACAATTAAAGATATGCTTTTTATAAGGACAAGTTACTTATGGCCTTCATCTGACATTTTATGAAGTTTTAATTTCCTTACACAGCATCCATTCCTTTCATGCTTTGGCAGCAGTGATGTCAGGGCATTAGGACAGGTACAATAACCACATTTTTCATGCTTACTTGTTACTGGGCTACCATCTCCCCTTTAAAGTGTTTTATGGTCACGTTGCTCTGTTAACGTAATTTCTGCCACATCACCAGTCAATCAATTTTACGTGTTTCTCTCCCAAACCAATCAAGAATATGATATGTATATAAAACCACCAGCCACGAGCATACAGACTTCACATTTATTATTATTTCAGGTCAAAGAGATAGGATAAAATTACTCTCTGTTATTTCCCCCTTCCCACCTCCTTCTTTCATTCACAATTCCAAAAACTTTGTATCACGCAGTAGCATTGTTTATCAGCAATTTTATTTTACTTTGACTGGGAGACAAAAGGAAAAAAGTAATAGAGTAGGTCAAAACAAAACGAGTACCTGCCACAGGCAACTATGAGAATTGCTCATTTTTACAAGCATGTGGAATTACAAGCAACTGTACAGGCTGATAGGCTTGTGTCACAGACATCTGCAGGAAAGACAAAGATACTCCTTCTTTCTGGGTAAATTCCAGACTTGGAAATACGTGGCTTCAGTAGAACCTCCAATGACAGAAGAAACTTGGTTGCCCTATTTCACATCTTGGTAAACCACTAAAAAAACAGTGAACTCAAGTTAGGTGGCATGACTGACACCGGTGTCATCAGAAGCCAAGACGATGAAATTCTTTTCTATCTAGATTTTACACACCAGTAAAGAAGTGAGACACAAGCTGTCACTTTTACAAGTTACACTGGCTGGATCTTGCCACCAGTCCATGTGACAGGGAGAAAAAACAGAGATACTGCAATCGTTGATAATAAGAGGTACTTCTTGAATTCTTGGCAGCAGGAGTTAACTCCCAGTTATGAATTATCAAAGAATTAGCAAGCTGATGATGTTCTTTTTTTATTTATTTTGCTGATCCTTGCTAATCTTCTGTCCAAGTCACACTACAATGGACTTGACTTTTCATGCCTTCTTAATGCAGAATTACTGAGTGCAAAAATAACTTCTGAACGTTTGAAGGAGATATTAAAAACTAGCTTGTTTCCTGAATGAAGTAAAACATCACTGTTCTCACCTCCAAAAGATGAGCTCCTCTAAACAGAGCCAAAAAATATATCTCATTTCTGCTGACCGACCAATTTATCTTGTTCTCACCAGTGCCCAAAGCGTGACATTTTCTCTGTCTAGATTCAAGTTCCTATGGATCAGACTGTAGCAGTTTGAAATGAATGGCAAAATTCCCACTGATTTTCAACAAGCAGGAATTTACATCTGCTTTAATAAAAGGTTTCTTGGATTTTGCTGCCCTTGTCTGGGTGCTGTAGCCCTCTGCTTTCTTGTGCTTCTCTTTAGCTCATTGTTGATCCAAGCTTTGTTATTTACTTGCTGCTAGGAAATAATCCAGTGTGCTTTGAATAGAAAAACTCAAGAAGGAACTGGAAGGTCAGCTGATTGCTATTTGTGATTTGAGAGTAGGTTCTTCACTGCTGATGAAATTGTTCTAGGCAAATTGTAATTTCTTTCCAATAGCCTCAATGCAACTGTTGACAGTTTCCTTCAGAAAAGCCAAGCCTCCCCATTTTACAAATAATGTGTTCAGTCTTATCCTGACTTGGACAATATTATCAACAAGCTTCTGTCTTCAGCTTGATAAAAAAGGCTTAATAAAACAGTCTTTGTAAAAAATATATAGTGACAAAAGCATCATAACAGCTAAGACAAGGTCGATCGTTTGACCAGCTCATATTTGGCTGGAGATTTGGGGTGGATGAGGGAGGAGTGTTGCTGTAGCATGCACTTGTTTTCCCTCCCATAAGAGATGGAAGTGTGGTGGGAATGCTGAGTCTCAAACGTTTACCAGGAGACGCTGCCTGAGGTGACAGGAGTGTGCCTATTAATGGCAGCCAGATAAAGCTCCATTCGAGTTGCTTCTTTCCAGTTGGAGAAGATCTTGATTATTAATTTTTTTAGTTGTGCAGTCTATGCTGTGTCCTGGGTGGATATAACCTGCATATTCATGTGAATATGAAGCTGAAAAGGGAAGCAATGGGACAATGTGCCCTGTAGTGCCATCAGCACCTTGCTGGTGGTTTCAGGTGACCCATCTGCTATCCCACACAGGCAGAGCGGTAGCTCAGTTCCCTTGCCAGGCTGAGATGGGGCTGAAATGATAATCCTGTGATTGAAAGATGGAGAGATGCTGGGCTGTGAGGTTCTACCAGGGCAGTATTGACTAAGCATTGGCACAGGTTGCCCAGAGAGGTTGTGGAGTCTCCTGCCCTGGAGATATAAAAACCTGTCTGGCCATGGTCCTGGGAAGCCTGCTCTAGGGGTGGCCTTGCTTGCGCAGAGGGACTGGACCAGGCGACCTCCAGACATCCCTTCTAACCTCAGCCACTCTGTGATTCTGCAAGTACTTAATCCAAGAGACCACTACCTTCCCATCTGAGACATCTGTTTTAACTCATCTCCAAACAGCATTTCCTACCACTTAGCAATTTTGCAAACATTACTGGTGGGTTTTCCAGCCCTTCCTGGATCGTGACAGTGTGCTCACTTTGTTGTCCCTGAAAGGGTGTTTGAACATTGTTGTATGTGCTGTTCAAGCATAACAAATGTGTAATGCAAAGACTAATCTGGCCTGCAGCTCATTTCCAAGCATAACGCAAGTGACTCTGCTCTGTTGAGCCAGATTCTCCTAGGCTCCAGGGTGCTTTCTTGGACTTTCTGGAGGGCTAAGCAAGAAATTGCATTAACAGGCTGTAACTCTGTGCTTCCCAGGGTTGTGGGCAGGGTGTCCTCAGGAGAGAATCCTTGATTCAGGAATTCACTTCCCTCCATGTGTGAGAGATGCGTGAGAGAGCCCGAGTTTGTTGACTTTCCCAACACACCGCACAGGCTATCTATTTACTCAGGCTTTTTCTGAAGGGGTGAGTTTGATGGAGAGGATCTTCAACGTTTCCTCGTGCTTTCGTGTCTCTGAGAGATACCCATTTGCACGCTTACCGTTTCCCAGGCTTTACCTACTCATCCCTTATGACCCCTGAAGAAACGTGGTAGATGTACAAAGTTGCAAAAATAAATTAAAAAAAAATTGTTGTGGTGGTTTGGTTGGGTTGGGCTTTTTTTTGCTTTATTGTTTGTCTCTTTTTTTTTTTTGGTTTGGTTTTTGGGGTTGGTTGTTTTTTTTTGGTTGGTTGGTTGTTTTCCCCCCCACAACCCTCTCTACCAGTTCTTTAGCAATTAAGGGAGGAAACCAGACTTCCTCCTTCCCAGCGATGGCAGATGTTGCCGGTGCGATCCTTGGCAGTGCCGGTGCAGGAAGTGTCCCTCACCCTCAGACGCTCACATCCTTATGGTCTGAGGAGAAGCTGGCAGATGAGTGCAGCAGGGCCAGATTGTCCAATCCATCAGCAATCTATCTGTCTCCCGCGGAGCACCAGAGATCAAACAGGATATACTGTTATTAGCTGTGATCCGCACCACGCTACATGGGCCAAGGCAGGACTGATCCTCCTGCCTAGGGAGAGGAGGGAGGAAGGGAGCAGGGAGATTTTTTGGACGGAGTTGATAGCAGAAGAAAATATTTTTCAAGCTGTAAATCTATTAGATAAACTAATCTCAGGCATTATAAGATTCCAGATGAAATGCTGGAATATGCCGAGCTTCTCATTTTTTATTTCCAAACGTTGAGTTAATTTGGACCCAAACTGAGCCAAATTTTGCCTTAGCGTAAGCAGGTGCAACTCCACTGGCTTGCACAGAGCTACACCCACATACAACAGCACTGGGTTTGTCCTGGAGTGATTTAAACAGGGCAGAGCAGAGCACAGATGTTTCCAGTGTTTCATCTTCGAAGCGTGAGCCACGTGAATAACAGAAAAATAACCTTTTCTGTCTCTCTCACACCAGAATGTGGCCTGGTGGAAGGCTCTGTTTAAGCACAAGACCTTGCCATCTTGCTATCTTTCCCTATTTTTATTTTTATTTACTGCCGCTTTCACCCACTTTCTTTTCTTCCTCATCCTTGGTTTTAAACCTTTAGTTAATCCGGGATATTTTGAGGGGGGAAAAGACATGCCACAAGAATGAATGAGAGTTTTATCGATGAATTCATGTGACCTAGATGTTATCTCATTTCCTTTGGATTTCAGCATAATTAGATACTAAAATAATACTTAGGCTGTAATTTTTGCTGCAGTTTTTTTGGCAGGCATTGTGTTTTTCCTATTATCCGCATTATTTAAAATAAAAGGCAAAGTGTAATGTTGGAAATATATATATGCTTCCCACCAGAACCAGTGACTGTTGCTTCCCCGTTCATTTAACAGTAAGGCTGAACTTAGAAGCAAGGTTGGGTATAGAAGATAATAAATGATACATTGACCTAGCAACACTATTTGTTTTTAAGATAGATAATAGATATATAACCACAGATAGAGTGATAAACAGCGTGGATCCAGCTACAGTCTTGAGGGTTGTTTTATTTTTTCTGGGGAGAGCATTTTTTGGCTAATAATGCTGAAGTTTCTCCCTTTGTTTTTCCCATCATAAGGCTGAATGAAGCAACCACGCTGCTGCCAGGAGTCTGCTGAAGCCTCGGCTGGATGTGCCACTTGGTCTTGCCTGGCCTGAATGTGCCGGCTCCGTGGCTCAGGTCAGAGGTAGGGCAGCAGGACAGCAGGATGGCACGATGGGAAGGTGTTGCCAGAGAGGTGCAGGAGGGTTTCAGCTCCTCGGTGGGTCTCACAGATGCAGCAGCAGCCCGGAAGGGAACTCAGTCCCCATCTGGAAAGGGGTATCACCTAGCTTTTATTCTCCAACCCGGATATTCACAGCTCACCACCAGTGACTGTCCCTCCGTGTCCCGATGGTGTGCAGCAGCCGTGTGCTACCTGCTTTCTTCCTTCCTTGCCCCTGCCATGGCATCGCTGAGGAGCCCTGCAGCCCACAGTCTGGCAAGGAAGGAACCCATGAACACACCACCTTCTGCCTTTGTGGGAAACACTCTCTGAGACTTAAAGAACTTCTCTGGTGCATGGGTTGGAGTTAAATTAAAAATAAGTGCATGCATTAGGGTGCCTATTTCTGTCTAGTAACCACCATGCTTTTCTGACTAGAGGCCCGGTTATTATTTGCATGAGGCACTATTTTTTTTTCCATTTCAGCAGGTCCATGAGCACCCCCAGAAGTGTTCAGCATCACAGCCAGGGTGTCACCGGGTCCCTGGCTGTCAGTTACGGATGCACCCTGGGACAAATGCCCTAATGGTCCAACGCCAGGGCAACCACACTGGGCACATCTTCAACCAGTCACTGGCTTGATACTTCATCTAACACTCATGATGCGGTAACTAGGGCTGAGCAAAGGCTCTGAGTGTACCCATAGGAAGTGGAAAGATGCTCTTGTCCCATGGAAGGGGTGTGGGGGGGGGCAGGGGTGCAAGCTGAGACACTTTCTCTGCTCTGCAGTCACCCAAGGCTCAGCTGTCCCAAGCATCATGAAACAGTGAGGTTGGTCACCCTGCTCCTTCTCACTCATAGCTGATGGTCTGGCTGGGTGAACTTCAGATATTTTTAGGGCTTTCAAAGGTCACTCACTGTTAAGGAGTGAATCCTTCATATCTAGCAAAACATGGACCTTCCTAAAGATGTGTATGAGACCATTTTCTGGGTCTTCCCAGATGACAAGATATCCTTTTCACACCATAACTCCACTAATTCACTCTCCTTGAATTTCAAACAATACAGGCAGGCTTGCTCCCATGTCCCTGGACTGACAACAGGCTCTCAAGCAATAATAGCAACTTTGGCTGCAGAAAGTACTTTAGGTTTAGGTCTGGAGGATGTTAAACCTCATCTTGCACTTCCCCTTCAGCCATCCCTTTTGTTACTCGGGTTAATATTCCTGGCTAGAGCAGCTTGTGCTGAAGGAAGAGGGAAAAAACATCCAGTCTTTTAAGCAATCAGTCTTACAGTTGGTTGGGTTGGTTTTTTTTTCACTGCAAAAATTTAACCTCGTCTTGACTCAGCATAGGACCTTGTGGGATTCATACCCCAGGCACAAATGTCGTGGACCTCAGTAATAAAAATCTGTGCGTGTGTCATTACAAATCAGTGGTTAAAAGAAAGCAAGGTGGAAAAAAACCCCAAACCAGTAGTTGTAAAATTTCTAGCTTTTCTTCCCGTAAGTTCAATACATTTGAATTAATAAAAATTTACAAGGGGCTGGGTAGATATTCAGAATATGATATTGAATGGCTACCAGACTTCCTGGGACAAGTTGGTGATCTCCATAGATGCCTTCCAACCCTTGCCATTCTATGATTCTATAATTCTAAGTTTCCTTTAGAGGCATTCAGAATTTTTGCTGAGCTCTACCTGGAATACTTTATTTAAAGGAAAATGTAGGTCTTGGCAATTCCTTCCCACTTGGGATGCTAAAATCAATTTGTCAGGGGACAATCCAGACCCAACTGCAGGACCCTCACTTTCTTCTGTGACACTCTTTCAAATAATTCACAGTCTTGAACACTGAAGAAGCTTGATGATGCTATGACTTACCTTTAGATGAGACAGACGGTTCATCTGAAAGCAATTGTTCCAACTCACTGTCATGCAAACTGCTGAAGCAGTTACACTGGGCATTTGCTTGGACATTTTCATCTTCCATGTTTTTTTTTCTTTCAGAGGCAGTGGGGTCCCAGACCTGGGCAGGATGCTGGAGCATATATCATCTGCAACCCTGCTGTACAGCATCCCTGTTCCTGCAACAGCTAGTCTTACTGTTCCATTTCTTTTTCAACCTAATAAAGGTCAGCAATTCACAACTAATTGATTTAGAAAAAAATTAAATTATTCAAATAATTTATTATAAAGCTGTAGTTGCCATGTATATGAATTCTTCTAGGACCCTCAGTGCAATAAGCTATTGGTCTGACAAATCTTCATTCCTACCTACAGCTCCATGTTTCAGTGGCCCTGATTTGGGCAGGAGGCTGGGCCGTGCTGCCTCCAGGGCTACCTTCCAGCCTGGATGGCTCTGTGATTCTAAGACATGACTCTGTTGCATGGCACATAGGCACTGGGCACTCTGCAGGGCTTTCCTGATACCCAAGTGGGACAAGCTTTGTCACAGCCTATGTCCTTTGCACTACTGTTAATATTTCTGAAGTCTGTCATATTACCCATGCCCTTCAAAATGAAATCCCATCACCTGACTTGCCTCGTGTGAGGAAATACTTCCATTAACATCTTCTAAATGGTTCATGCTTTCACTTCAGTTACCGCTGTCTCTTGTAACTCTTGGGTAAAATCCCCATCAGCCCTGAAGTTAACACGCATTTATTCTTGTTCCCATTTCTCATGTCAGTGATACTTGATTGCTCGGGAGACATGCAGGCTTTAGGATCCCTGCAGTTCTTACTCAGTAGTAGTATCTAGTCACTGGGAAGGGGATCCTGGCACAGACAGGATAAGGAGGCACAGAGTGTCTCCAGAATACCCCAAAGTCAGTTTAATACTCCAACACACACATGCTGCCTTGTCCTTCACACAGAGCATGTTTTACAGGCAGAGTAATGCTGCCCACCTCCTGTGACCACGGCTGAAGAA
Organism: Actenoides lindsayi; assembly: GCA_025331215.1. Lineage (NCBI taxonomy): Eukaryota > Metazoa > Chordata > Aves > Coraciiformes > Alcedinidae > Actenoides > Actenoides lindsayi. The sequence goes on from WTSP01000544.1 coordinate 39,589, forward strand.
GCCGGCAGTTTGAATTTGCTTCTCCTTAAACTCAGCCAAAAAGAGCAACTTTCACTTTGCAAGTGCTGTCCAAGTGATGGGCACAGATAGAGTGAGGAAGACCTCCCAGGTGCTTGCCACTGCCTCTGGGGTGTGTGCAAACAGAGCAAGGAATTTCCCTTTCCTTCAACAACAAGGCAAACTCTGCTTTTAAAAAGAACAAGGTCTATTATATACATGCAGAGATATTCAGTTTAGTGATAAATGCATATACATATGTCAGAAGTACAGAGACTAATTCTGACACTCAAATAGGGCTGCTACAAATGAAACAGGAATTTAATCTCACATTTTCATAGATCTTATCTGTCCTGTTCCTCTTGTTTCTTTGAAATACCCAATTACATCTGACTTAATACAATTGCAAGACATTCATTGCCATCATTAGTGGCTTGAGTTGAAGTCAGCTGTGAAATTGTTTGCAAATTAACTTGCAGAGCAAGCCAGGAACCTTGGAAATTGATTTTCTAATTGGCTGATGAGCTCTAGTACTGGATGCAGAGCCACTGACACACAGTTAGTCTGGGCCCTGGGGCAGGGAAAGACACAAGCAAATCAGTCATTTCTCTTTTTCCAGCCCTGCTTGTGGCTCTGCTCTGGGCTGAACCATCTCCCACCTTCTGCCAGGCACTGGGATGCTGAAGGTGTTGAGGAAGGATGAATTTTTATTACTGAAGACTGAGCTATTAATTCTGCAAGTGGGAAAGTAAATATATAAGGCAAGTTAAATCTCTACTTTCATTTTAAGTACAAAGAAAACTATGAGGAATGGAAGAACATTAAAAGATCTCATTTTCTCATGTGTTTCAAGACAGCTAGTGAGGCTGAGACACCTGGGAGATCATGAAAAGATCTCAGCTGCCAGGTACCATATTATTAAAGAATCAGTTGTTAGAATTCCCAAGTGTAGTCACTGCTGGCTGTGTCTCCTTCCTTCATAATTTACCCATAAACAGCATTTGGTTCTTCCAGCAAAGCTCCACCAAGTGCTTGCCCCAGGGAAGTTTCCCATCATGATGCCACAGGCAGCAAATTTTGAGAGGACTAAAGGTGTGCCCAGCTACACCCAGGTATTGGCAGCTGCAGTGAGGGGTAGATTCACTTTTTAATAATCATAATGACAGGGAAATCAAGACACTTAGCAATCAGAAATTTGAGTATTGCCTATGGGGAGAAAAGCTAGTTACATACCTGGGCTTTTGCTGCAAGAACTATTTTCTAGAACATTTTCCTGCATATATATATATATTAATCTTGCCTGCAGCATCTCAGGACTCAGTCCATGCCCAAGCCATGTCCATTCCTATTTATTCCATCTCTCAGATACTCATCTATTGAAAGAAAAAAGTACTTGATACTCATCTATTGAAAGAAAAAAGTACTTGCACTCTCTCATAAAGGTGTTGTGAGGACCAATATATTAAAGATTAGCAGGCGGTGTGGATACTGCAGTTACTGGACCATACAAATACCTGAGGAATAGAATTAGGACAATTTTATACCTTCACAGATTTTTAAACAATTGCTTTTCTTTTCAAAAAAGCTCAGTGAGCAGGAGGTAGAATTTTCTAAAGCTTCACATTTCTGGGTCACGTTAGTGGTAGTTTGGAAGTGTCATTAAGTAATATGGTAGAAAGTTAATTATTTTTAGTCAAGCAATATAACACGGCAATAAATTTTTCAATGAGACCTGTTTGAAAGGTTGATGACCTCATATAAACTGCTAAGCATCAATAAATATCTTTCAACACAGGTGGAACAATATTTGTATGGTTATGGACAGAGCTGTAGAGTTCAGCTTGCTCAAGACCATTAAAGATCTCATGCTTATAGCCGAACAATAAATGTCATCAGTGCAGCCTGTAAAACTATGCCCACTTGGACTTGATTTTTTCAGAAACAGCATTGCTGGTTTTGAAAATTGAAGGCCACTTGTGGAAGCCGAAGGGATTTTATGTAAAGGAAAAACTGGCAATTGTCTTAGTGAAGTTTGATTTTCTTTTGATTTCACTGAAACAGAATTTCTGAATCACTGAGCTTTACGCTTCCCAAACAGAAACAACACTGTAATGAGCAACTTCAGATTTTGGTCTAGTTATTACATGATAACTTAGTAAACTAGAAAACAGAGGAAATTTCTAAGTTCTGTTTTCTCATGTACCAATATAATCTCTAGGACAGGATTTACTCTCCTGTAAGATGCATCTATAGCTGCTGCTTCCTATGTCACTAACAGAAATGTGAGGGGAAAGTCATTAAACGCTCTTTTGCGAGGACTTTCCAACTTTGTACCATGTGTGGATGCGTGCATGCTAGGTAATCGTCATGTCAGGTCTTTATGAATGGAGGAGAGTATATGCTGAATTATCTCAGTGGCATTCCGGGTGCAATTTCAAAGCTAAACAATGTTTGTCTTTTATATATGATTCATCTCCTAGGAGTTCATGCCTTCATAGCACCTTGTCTAAACCAGGAAATAAACACATGTTGCTAAGCTACTTCCATGCTTTGAAAAATCCCACTGCTGTTTCCATTGTCCAGTTTGTGTTCTGAGGGCTGTGCTCCATCACAGAGACATTTTTTTCCTCCCATAATGAACACCTCCTCTTCTTACCTTTGCCTTACTTTCTGTCGAAGGTGAGGAGTCATATCGATTCCCTGCTTCAGTCCAGCATGTTTGGCCTCTTACAGCTGTGGCAAATCCGCTCTGGCCTCACATTGTGCCACCTGGCTGGGAAGCACCTGGAAGATGCAGATGAAAATTCTCCAGTCACAGACGGAAATCTTCTGGGCAGTGAGGCACCAAGCCAGCACTCGTGACCTTATACTCCTTGCTGGAGTGCTCCCTCAAGAACATGTTGATGTCTGGGCTGGGACACTTGATGCTCCAGCCAGTGCCAGCACTTTTGCCTAGAAGCTGAAGTAATCTGTATCTCAAGGATCCACTCCCCCATCTTTCCATCTTCAACTTAGCTGCACATAAACTTTATACAGCGTACAGTTTATACAGAATTACTTCCTGCTTGTATCTCTTTAAGAGTAGCTGTATCTAGGTTAACTAGGTTAGGAGCTGTAGATAGGCATGGTGAATGTGATTGTAAAAGCTTCCCCCAGATCCTGGTCAATCTTTTAACTCTGACCTGTAATGCACTCTCCCAGCAATTGCAGCACTGGGCGTCTCTTAAACAAATATGGCTAATCACTTCAACAGGTTGCTGACTTTTATTAATTGAATTGCATAGCAAATAGCTGTGACAGTGTGCACAACATTGCCAGACAAGAAAACAACATCATTATGTCGGGAAGAATGTGCTCCATCTCAAGAGAAAAGAAAAAAAATGCTGTATGCTACCTCTTCTAAAAGAAGGGTGTTACTTAAGGGGGTTGGGTGGGGTTTTTTTTTGTTTGTTTAATTTTGGTTGGTTGGGTTTTGGTCGTTTTTCTTTGGTTGTTTGGTTGTGGTGGTGGTGGTGGGTTTTTTTTGGCATGCAACTGGGAAGCTGGGGTTGAAATGATGGGTCCAACACCCAGAGAGCTGGATATTGTCTCTCCCTTTTCCCAGATAGGAACTTGCTGGTATATGACATCCGAGAGCTCAAAGGCAGACTAAGAGGCAAACCCCGCAAAACACTCGGCAACCTCAGCAGCAGCAGCCGCAGCAGAGGGGTGAAACCCTACACGGCACAAACCAAGCGTACGTCGAGACTCTGCCTTTCACCCAGCACGTTTTCGGGTGCCCGTCCCCACCCCCGCGGCCCCCCCGGCAGCTCCCTTGCCTCTCATGCTCTGCGATGCTGGGGACCGGGCAGCGGCTGCCGGGAGCAGGGAGCGCAGGGCGCGGGGTCCGGCCCCCGACGGCACCGGCCCTGCCCGCCCCGCAACCTCCGGCTCGGCCCCACCAGGCCCCTCCGTGCCCTAGACAGCCTGGAACGGCTCGGCTAATCCACCCGCTAGCCGAACCGCCTCGGTTCAGCGCTTCTGCCATCAGCAATCTTCTCCCGTTGCCACTTTCCGCTTCTTGCCCCAATTAACGTTGATGACTTCGATTCTGTCACACCTGAAATACGATTGGCCGCACGGAATCACTGCATGGTAGGGGCTGGAAGGGACCTCAAGATCATTGAGTCCAACCCCCCTGCCAGAGCAGGGTCACCCAGGGCAGCCCACACAGGAACAGATCCAGGCAGGTCTTGAAAGTC
>WTSP01000547.1:0-69358 GCA_025331215.1 Actenoides lindsayi
AAGCATCCTTCTGATCTCTAATAAACGAGAATTGCCTGATCGCTCACATTGAGTGCCGCTTTTCTCCCGCCGTCTCCGACACCTGCAGATGCCTAGGTGTATGTAGAATGCATCATTCCAATCCTCACTTCTTAGTAAAGTGCCAAATGACTTTTGCCATTGCATATAATTTATTTTTATAACGTGTGTAGAAACTTATTGAATACGGCCAAATTCCAAAACCAAAGATGACTCCTAAGTAGCATTTGTTTTAAATATGAAGAAGTTACAGTCTGAGCAAATAAAAAGGAAACAACTTAATAATGTTATATGTTGTTATCCTAAAGGTACGTATGGAGGCGCAGGTAATAATAGCAGAGCTGTTTTATTAGATAAATTACACTCAGATGTTGCTTCATCAGTTGGATTACAAGTTTAGACTGTACACTGCCATCAGGCTGAGGTTTGGTGTGTTTTGTAGATTAAAGTAACTGTAAACAAAGGAATTTATAGTCAGCTTCAAAGGAAAGAATTTTCAAAAGCTGAGCAAGCCATATTTTTCTGGATCATTGTTCTTTTCCAAATATACAGCCTAGGAAAATGATATACAAAACATCTAGAGCTAAGGGACCAATATCAACCAGCAACAACAATGACAGATACCAAAATCACTAATATCAGAAAGTTCCAAAGTCAGACTTTTTCCAACTGTTTTGACTTAGCACCATTAGTGGAGTTCCTAGTTTAGATTCTATGTTAACTAGTCACTTTGTTAATGTCTTATTATTTATTAATAAATTCTAACAGAAACTGTGCAGCCAGTTCTTAGTGCACTTGAAATGTTAGCAGAATTTCACCTTCTAGAAATTCTTATTGCAGACTTTTCAATAGTCAGAATCTTTTGAAGTTTGAGTTCATTAAACTGGAATTTATGCATAGAGTTTTGAAGGAAGGGAGGTTATATTATGAGAAAGATATATGTATATTGCTTTCACCTATATAAAAACATTATAATGCTATACAGCCTTTCCCTGAAAGATGAAAGTCTACAAGAAAGTTCAGTCTGAAATACTCCTTTCTAAAAGAGAAGTGAAATAGGAGAGCATGTAAGAATGTATATAGGGAATAGCTGGAATGAGCTTCCTGCCTTGCTAAATATGTTAGTGCTGCAGGCAGGGAGATGTAGCAATCATCTTTCCACTTTTGCTGCAGGAATTCCCAAGGAAGATCTAGGTGACTTTTGCACCTGCTCTGCAGTAAGGTGGATCTAGATCATTTGATCTTGATTATTCTCTTGTACACTATACAAAATTTTCACTATACAAAATGCAAGAAAGTTAAAAGAAATACAAAGAGAAAACACAAGATCAGGGGAAGAATAGGCAGAATGGAGCACCCAGTTCAGAAGAGTGAGTGGGCCGCTGAATAGTCCAACACAGGAATAAACGAAGTTTCACTGACTTTTTTGCAGTTCCCTACAGTCACTCATGCCATATTCTTCTTTAGTGTGATGTATAATATATCCTCCTTCAGGTCATCTCCCTCTCTGGACTAGTTGCCATTGCAAAGATTGAGAGAGGATTGCTTCATAAAAAAATATCACGCAACAGCCCCATCTACAAAGGCAATTTAAGCTACTTCATATGCAGCCAAGTAGAGCTCACACATCCCCAGGCCATCAGGTGGTCAATCAGCATGCATTTAACTTCAGCAGGGAGAGGCACTCTCCACTTGGCCAGGCCACCATATGCAGTGTGCCAGCTCTGAAGGAAGCTGCTTTAACTTCCCAGTCATGAGTTTCACCTACTGGCTGATTTGGCCAGGACTGAAAGAAAACATTGACTGTTTGCAAAGGCAACAAAGCCAGCTGTGAACAACTCTGCTGTAATAATCCTCTTTATAAGTAGAAAAATAGCCTCTAAAAGTAATAAGACAAGCAGTAGCATTTGAAAACCTCTATAAATAATACATAAAAATAATATCCCATAAATGTAAATTACATTGCTTCTTGGGGTGAAACTGGAGTTGATTTTACTCATTACTCATCAGCTGCTAACTCCAATGTTTATGAGCAATTTTGAGTGTGAATATGTGAAGTATACAGCATTTATTATATTATGCATTGAATGACATTTACAGACATCTGCTTGTGATTTTTGATTCAAGAAGGTGTGTTCTGTCAATCTGACTTTACTTTAATACCTGCAAGATTAAAATTTAGTGCAATTGGGTGTTCTTGCCATTTTATACTTTGTATTTCTGCCAGCCTAGAAGTTTGGTTTCTGTAATAAAATCTAAGTGGAGAAGGAATGTACAAAAATGCCATGGTGAGCTTTAGAGAAAATACAGACAGGGCTAAATATCAAGGTCAAACTCACAAGCAAGGGACAAATACTATGTATGAATGTATGAATTAAGTTGCTTCGGAGTTTCCATCATGCGTCTATTTTTATCATGAACGTTGCCATTGATCTAACAATCATTTTAAAGATTGCTCTGAGATGGTTTCAGCCGTTTCTGTCCGATCACTTCTAGGCAGTAATGATACAAAATTGCTTCTCTTAAGTATCATTGCCTCTCATCTCTACCTCACCATATTGTCTATGTTTAGCTGCTAAGGAAGATTTAGGAATGAAGGATGCTAGTTTTGAGACTGAACAGCTTATCCAAATTTTTTGTTTTCTTCTAGCATTACAAACAATACTTTGCAGTTTTTACCATCATCTCTCAGTTATTAAGGCTTAGATGAAAAGCAGATGCCTGAAACAATGCCACGACTCTACTGAGCTATTTATTAGGAGGAAACATAATAATATATGCTTCATTACTAGCTGATGATTTCTAAGGAAGAAATTATAAAAATGTGAAATAGATTCTCTAAATTTTAATTAATCTTAAATTATTAAAATCGTTCAATTTATTAAACCTCTACTATACCATACAATCTGTTATAGAAGTGCAAATATATCGGTCAAATCACATTCTCATCATGAAATTTCACTCTAAAATGCATCACTCATCTGCCACAAAAATATGCACTATTACACATGCAATGAAAGCCATGCACTGTTGAGTTTATTTGTTACAATAAAGGTCCTCAACCCTGAAGTCTGAAAAAAAAATCCAACATCAAAAGGTATGACGGAATGAAAACCCAGATGATATCAGTCATTATATCTAACTTTTATCATTAATACATCTGTGAGAGACAGACCTTGTTTTGAGAACTCATCTGTGCTCCTTGTTGTGTATCAATATTATTGGTGTTGGCTCATAAAACAAATGCTAATTAAAACATCTGAACTGGAAAAAAAAAACAAAAAAGATAAGGGGTATCTATTCTGTATAAGCTGCATGGTTAGATATGTGAATAAATCTTAGGCACTTCATGAGACAATTCTTTAAAAGAAGTACTTAAAGACACTAACAGTCAATGCAAAGAGGTAACTTCGAAGCTCATTAGAAGAGTATGTCTCTCTACATCAGGACTGGGAAGTCTCACCTACATTTAGCTATTCAATAGTGAGAACACTTGCCTATATCAATGAGTTAGGGTTCATCTACAGCCAGTGGAGAGAAATGGGCAGCTTTCACTCCATAGATACCATCTATCTCTGTTTAAGATTAATTGTTCCCTGAAAGAATCTGTTTGTCTCAATGTCTATAACACAGACTAGATTATTATCTTAGACTAGACCATTCACCTTAAATGGTTATAAGCACTCAAGATGGGTTACACCATAGGTGCCAAAACTTGGTCAGATAGGACCTCTTTTGGGAATTGCCTACCTCTCTCCATTTATTATTAATGATATCTATTGTATTAGGGGTACTCCTTTGTGGGAATTATTCTCAACGCGGACCAATATGATCAAAGTTGAGGGCCTTTATTCACATTTTCACCAGGGTTATATATGATTTCTCTTCCTGTATCCACACTACAATTAACAGCTATTGGTTAATTACTCTAAGTACACACTGTTCACATGTCCTAAACTAACACATCATTGGCTATCCTACACCATCCCCATCACCACCCCCCATCCTGTTTATCCTCTCTTTCTTCTTTATCTTCTTGCTTCACTGCTTTGTGCTGTTCTCAAGCATATCTCAAGGACGCCGTCCGTAGCCCAATTATTTCTCACACAGTCTTGTCCGCAGCCCAGTTTATTCCCAGACGGTCTTGAGAAAAACAGGTGTGCCTGTTTTCCTCCCTTTCCCTTGTGAACAGCTCTTTCAATCATCTTTCCCACCGTCCTTAATAAACAAAGTACTGCAGCTAACATTACCAACACTAAGATGATGTCTTAAGCTACAGCATAGGTCACATGTCCGTTCTCTTCGAGATACATTGCCACACTCCTTCATTTGGCACCTAACAAAGTTGCTCATGTAAGGAAGCTAAATCCCAAATAATCTTTCTTAGAGCTGCCAAGTCATATTCAAATGCATGCTGGTTGTGCTGCTGTTCTTATGCTTTGGTGACCATAGTTCCATTTGAATTTTATTAACAATACCAGCAAGACTCTTCCTCTCTGAAGCTGTTGAGAAACATACAAATTCACTGGCTTTTTTCTCCCAGTGTTTTATTTTCAAACTTGTTTGCTGTAACTTTAGATTAAAAAAAAAAGATAAATTAAATTTATCCCAGCACATCAGTGACAGACTATCTGATTTAAAAACTTTTAAAGTATATTATTAAAACTATATCTTCCTGGAGTGTGTCCCTCACAAAAACTCCTTGACATAATGTGCACACTCATTTCCAGCATAGAATATGACTTATCATATAAGCAACATACTATCTCCTCTGGAGGCCTATATTAAATCAAGTATGTTTACTTCTCTCTGTCCCTTTCTCTTTCTTCTTTCCAGCATTTAGTATTCTTTTTTCCGTTTACACGGTGAGCGATGTACACCGATTTGGTGTTTTGATTTATCTCTCTACACAGCAAGAGTGCAATTCATCTGATTAAATGTATCACAGAATCACACAGAATCACAGGGTTGGAAGGGGCCTCGGAAGATCATCTAGTCCAAGCCTCCTGCCAGAGCAGGATCACCTAGATCAGGTCACACAGGAACACATCCAGGTGGGTTTTGAATGTCTCCAGAGAGGGAGACTACACAACCTCCCTGAGCAGCTTGTTCCAGTGTTCTTTTGCCCTCACCATAAAAAAAGTTTCTCCTTACATTTACATGGAACTTCCTATGTTGCAGCTTGCACCCGTTGACCCTTGTCCTATCATTGGATCTGAGAAAAGCCTGGATCCATCCTCCTGACACTCGCCCTTTACATTTTTATAAACATTAAGGAGGTCACTCCTCAGTCTCCTCCAAGCTAAAGAGACCCAGCTCCCTCAGCTTTTCCTCATAAGGGACATGTTCCACTCCCTTAATCATCTTTGTGGTTCTGTGCTGAATTCTTTCAAGCAGCTCCCTTTCCTTCTTGAACTGAGGGACCGAGAAGTGGGCACAATATTCCAGATGCGGCCTCACTAGGGCAGAGTGGAGGGGGAGGAGAAACTCGACCTACTAAACACACTTCTTCTAATCCACCCCAGGATGCCATTGGCCTTCTTGGACACAAGGGCACATTGCTGGCTTATCATCATCCTGCTGTCTACCAGGACCCCCAGTTCCCTTTCCCCTACGCTGCTTTCCAACAGGTGAATCCCCAATTTATACTGGTACATGGGGTTGTTCTTGCCCAGATGCAAGACTCTACACTTGCACTTGTTATATTGCATTAAATTTCGCCCCACCCAACTCTCCAGCCTGTCCAGGTCTCACTGAAATGTGCACTTTAACTAATCACTTCAACTTCTTTTTCTGGTCAAGAAAAAACAATATATGCACGGTTGGTGCATGATTGTTCTCAAAATGCCTAATTTTTTCCATTGATTGTAATGAAAATTTAGAGTGAATAGCTCAAAGGCAGAACAACTGCCTTGTATATCAGTGTGTTTTCTGAAGTGGACCTCACACACAAAGTCTCTTGAGAGGAAAGAAAACTTTTCCCTGTGTCTCCCTGTCATACAGGATTCAAAAAAATATTAGGCCTGGTGGCATGTGTTAACAATGGTCATCAGGTCAGCCCCACAGAGCTACCTGGTCATCTTTATTATTCTAAACTCTTCTAGTCACTCCACTATCGGACATGCTAGTAGGGGGTGATTTCTTTTTTATTAGTACATAATAAGCAAATATGCTGCTACTCTTAAAGAAAAATATTCTGTAAATTCGCATTGTCTTGAATCTTTTGCCATACTTTTTTTTTTTTAAACTTTTCTTTTTTTAGAAAGGATAAAGAGAAAGAAAAATGTATTAAGAATGTGGAGGAAAAAAAAGAAAAAGAGAGGAAAATCCCTACTTCTAGAAAATACCAAAATAAAATTCTTATCTTTTTCCATTAAGAACTGCCATGTTTTCTCCAGTTCAGTTTTAATTTCAGCTTTTCTTGCTTTCCCTTAGATTCATTTAGAGCCAGCTCCCCAAATGATTGCTTAATGATTGATGTACCTAATGAATTAAAAAGCATGAGGTTGAAGTAAGGCAGATTAACAGATTAAATGTTATACCCATTTTCATTAGAAGCTACACTAAAAGACTAAAAAACCTCATGTTTCTGTTTTGAATCTCATAGCTAAAATTTAAAGTCTTTTTACTGAGTACACTGAATTTTGTATTAGATTAGCCATAGTAAACTATATGGCTTAACTGTGAAGAAAACCAGAATAACATGAATTAGATCATCTAATGTCTGTCATCTGGCTGTTCTGTCGAAGCCTAAATGTGCTGCTTGTGGATTCTCAAATATGATCTACTTGGAAGGACTCAAGCATAGACCTTTCATTGCTTCACCTGCAAAGTCACAACAGTCACAGAGATACTATCATTCCTACATACTTGAAGTCAGTAAATGTCAGAACATTTATAGCTTTACTCTGATTATTACTCATCTTCTGTCTTATCATACTATAACTCTCTTGAAATTTGTGATGCAATGTGTCCATCCTCTGAAGGCTATAGAGAAGTTCAGAACTAAAGTTGCAAAAATTCCAAGTTTTAAAAAACTTTTTAAGATCATAGTACAAAAATACATGCTACATATTCATACTTCCTTTTTTAATTTTTTTTTTAAAGCCTTCTACTTAAATAATTCAGTGGGTGTCTTTTTAAGCATACATATTGAGCCATTAACATTAAGAAAAGTATCATGCTTCAGTATGCATTAAGTAATGTTTGTTATGAATGAAGAAGACAGTAGATTTTACATTTAGAATGTCAGTATCAGTTGACTTGATTAAATTTCTTCAGCAATAAGAAATTATTTGCATCCCAAGTTATCTAAAAAGCAAAATGAAACTACATCAACCTGTTTTTCAGTAGTGAAAACTTGCATTTCCATATGCTATTCTTACTTTTCTAAGACATATATTATGGCCTGAGTTTTCAATAAACTGAAGAGTTTTGCTATGTTTCCTATACTGACATGACTTTAACCTCTGTACTGCATTGACATAGATATTACGATAGTATATGGACATATAAGTAGCAAATGACATAGGCATAGGTTCATTTTGGTACTTCTACTCATTATGGTTAGCTCAAGGATGACAAAAAGGCAAGCAAACAACTGTAGAGTTCTATGCCAACTCATAACTGCCCTATAATAGAACTATTTTTAGGTTGTTTAGTGTTAAAAAGTTGTTGCAAGAAAAAGGATGTGGTTTAAGTGTGGAAAAATACATTCTGAAAAATTTGAAACTCTCATAAAGCTGTGATCTAGAGTTGTGATTTAAAGTACACCATTCAGCCAGATATGATGAACATGAAGAATGTCACAATTTGGGTGTATATAAATCAGGTAATGCTCAGTACCTCTATGCTGTAAATTTAAATAGATTTTCCTCTGCAAATTTTTAATCTACATTAATTCCTATGAGAGATACCCTAAGTCACGCATTTTGGATCTGGATTTGGACACAATTTCCCCTAAATTTTAAGGCTGACATCTGTGCATGAAAATGGGGTGATTTTTCAAGGTAACTCTGAACTTTTCACTTATACAACCTCTTTGTTTATTCCTTTGCTACTGTACAACCCCACTTACAATATGCTACTATTGTTTTAACATTTTACACAGTCTCCATTGTGCCTTTTAGAGTACTTTTTGTGGTTTTGTTTCCTCCTCACTCCAGTCTCTGAACTAGGGGAGGTTTGATTACTATCCCTTATCAAGGAGTTCCTTCATAATGTTTCATATTTTTTCTGAATTTGTTTGCATAAGGGGTTTTTACTCTTGTAATATACTTCTTGTATAATAAAACCAAGAAGTTTCAAGAATTCTACTGCTTCTGATGTCTTCTGGCTAGCTTGTTTCCTATCTAACCAGATCTTATTCTTTCACCAATGTAATTCCCCTGTCATCATCTCAAAGATATATTTCCTGTGGCATCTGTAGAAAGTAGTTTTAACATTGTTGTGATATTCTAGGTTGTTTACCTCATCTATCGATTATTTTCTCCATATTACTCTTTGAATGAAGTCGTTTCTTTGTAGAATTCTTTTGTCATGATTGATAGAAGACAAATAAAGAGTCAGTGATTTTAAGATAGCTTAAACTGTTAAGTCCTAAGAGGTTTTTTTTAGGACAAAGAGGGCACCATATATCTGAAGCGCAAGGCTGAACTTAATAGTTGTAAGGAATTATTTCAAGAAATGACAGAAGTATAAAGAAAAACTTACCTGCATGTAATATAGAAGTATTTATAAATGAAGTTAGGATCAGGTACCTATTTCCTCTTAGACCAGTATGGTAACATTTTTACAGGGTTCAAGTGGGACTTCACATCTACGATATAAATTACATTAAATTCAGGTACATAAACACAGCCCTTAGATCCTGAAAAATCCTTTCCCTTTGTTACCCAATCCAAAATACTTCTTATTAACTTTTTTAGATATCTACTTTGTGTATATTTTACAGCACCTTAATCCTGACAACACATGGCTTATGAGGCAAGGTTGGTTTTTTTGGGGGGGGAAGGTGAGGGGCACTGTAGCAATAGCTTCCCCACAGCATACTCACACTAAACTGAGGAAGTATGGTCTGGATGATCAGGTAGTGAGGTGGATTGTGAACTGGCTGAAAGATAGAAGTCAGTGAGTTGTGGTCAATGGGACAGTCTAGTTGGAGGCCTGTATCTAATAGAGTCTCTCAAGGGTCAGTACTGGAACCAGTATTATTTAACATATTCATCAGTGACCTGGATGAGGGAACAGAGTGCACTGTCAGCAAGTTTGCTGACGACACAAAAGTGGGAGGAGTGGCTGATACACCAGAAGGCTGTGTTGCCATTCGGCGAGACTTGGACAGGCTGGAGAGCTGGGCAGAGAGAAATTTAATGCAATATAACAAGGGCAAGTGTAGAGTCTTGCATCTGGGAAAGAATAACCCCATATACTAGTATAGGTTGGGGACTGACTTGTTAGAGAGTAGCATGGAGGAAAGAGACATGGGGGTCCGGGTGAACAGCAGCATGACCATGAGCCAGCAATGTACCCTCATGGGCAAGAAGGCCAATGGTATCCTGGGGTGGATTAGAAGGGGTGTGTTTAGTAGGTCAAGAGAGTTTCTCCTCCCTCTCTATTCTGCCCTAGTGAGACCTCATCTGGAATATTGTGCCCACTTCTGGGTCCCTCAGTTCAAGAAGGAAAGGGAGCTGCTTGACAGAGTCCAGTTCAGAGCCACAAAGACGATGGAGTGGAACATGTCCCTTATAATGAAAGGCTGAGGGAACTGGTTCTCTTTAGCTTGGAGAAGAAGAGACTGAGGAGTGACCTCATTAATGTTTATAAATATGTAAAGGGCGAGTGACAGAAGGATAGATCCAGGCTTTTCTCAAGTCCAATGATATGACAAGGGTCAACGGGTGCAAGCTGCAACATAGGAAGTTCCATGTAAACATAAGGAGAAACTTTTTCACGGTCCGGATGACTGAGCACTGGAACAGATTACCCAGGGAGGTGGTGTAGTCTCCTTCTCTGGAGACATTCAAAACCCACCTGGACATATTCCTGTGTGACCTGATCTAGATGATCCTGCTCTGGCAGAGGGAGGAGAAGCAGACACAACACATTATGGACTGACTTCAAGCCCTATTACCTGTCGCCCTGCACCACATGGTGGGGAGGAGGCAGAAGAATTAGGAATGAAGTTGAACCTGTGAAGAAGGTAGGTGTTGGGGGAAGGCAGTTTTAGTTTTAATTTCTCCTTGTCTTACTACTTTATAATTACTTGAGAATAAATAAAATTAATTTCCCCTACTTCAGGTCTGGTTTTGCCTGTAATGGTAATTATTAAGTGATCTCCCTGTCCTTATCTCAAGCCACAATTTTTCCATAGTATTTTCTCCTCATCTTGTTGATGGAGGGGGAGTGATAGAGCAGCTTTGTCAGCACCTAGTGATTAGTCAAGGTCAACCCACCACACATGTTGACACAATACTTATCTGATTCCCAAACATCCCACTTGGTCAAGAGTGCATTACCACATCTCACATCTGCTAAGTATTAAGATGAATCACAACTGTATCTCTCCATTGATAGACCCAACTATTTTTCAAAACAAAGTCAGTCCAGCTTTGAAACTCCTTTAATGTTAAAATAAGGTAATTCCACTATTTTTGTAAAGTTAGTTTGAGTCCTGGACATTAGTTATATGGTACATTAAATGGTACCATAGCCTTCTGTGAAGCCTGAAAAAAGTGGACAATTTAGTGCTGAATCACTCTGGCAGCAAAACTTTAAACTGTATTCAGAAAATACAGAAAAATCAGGCCAGTTTTCTGGCTGACTGCTAAGAGAAAGCTTATCTCTGAAGGAATGTCAAAGTACAGTGAAGGTGAAGGAGGAAATTTATCCAAAGGTTTATATTGTCGGGTTTTTTTACACTGAGTAATCTTAGCATCTTTATGACGTGTATTGATGTTTTTACATACTGATAGTGTGGAATGTAAATAACTTTGTATCTAGAAACTGTGGTAACTGTTCACTTAAACCCAGATTTACCCATATGTTATTAAGGTATCTGTAATTACTGTGTTGTTGACTAATTGTCTTATAAAGTTTCTAATAGTCATTAGGTATAAGTAAATTCAAAAACGAATGGGGAGGGGGTGGGGGAGGATACCAAACAAAAACTGTCTTCCATTTATAGCTTTATTATATAAAAATCCCACATATTAAAAATAAATAAATAAATAAATTTTGAGAATCTGATATTACAAGGTTGTAACTGTGAGATATACTTTCCACTCTATGCACTTTCAGGCCACTCTGCTGAACAAAACAGATAGTGTTTGTTTCAGATAAATGAGTGTATCATAATTGCCTGGGACTTCAATTTGATCTTAGATGAAGTGCTCGATAGAAACTCTAAATCTTCAAAAAGACACTTAAAAGTGACAAGTGTTATTAAGGTTTGTTGGGAGCCAATGCTGTAACTGATGCTTGTGCTCATTTTATGTATCTTAGTCCATCAGGTAGATAGAGATTATGTATTTTACTTGAGGCTCATCAGCTTTGCTCACATAACAGATTTCTTCTGTGAAGTGAAATTCTAGACAGAAAGAAGACTTTTATATTCTATGTTCTGATTTCTAATTTGCAATGGGAGAGAGAAAAATAAACTGACATAAAAATAGAGATTAACTGTACCTAATCTAAAAGCAGAACATTTTACAAACACTAAAAAAAAAAGAAGTTATTGAAATGTGGGTAGATTAATATATATTCTGTTCAGCCATGTGTTATATTTTAAAATATGAGGTAATGGTCAGAAAAATCTCTCATGCAATATTTAGAGTAAATTATTTAGGATATATATTGAGCCAGATAAGAAAGCAAGGACATCTGGAAAAACTAGCATAGTCTCAAATCTTTCTTTCTCACTTGTCAAATTTATTCATGTTAGATCCAAATCTCAGAATCATCACACAATTAAAACATACAATGAATCTGTCAATCTTTTGCCCAACAAGATCAGAGGAATATTTTCTTTGGCCTTTGGGCCAAAAGAATACGGAAAGAAGAAGAACAAAGGGATAGCACCTTAAAACAATGTGATCTTGGACAATGTTTGCTGAAAGATAACTCATCTTTTTCTGGAAGTTTATAGAAAAATGCAAGCACATAACAGAAAAGTTGTTCTTCTGCCATACTATTCTAAAACCTATCTTGCACTTTTAAAACTCTAAGAATTTCTTATAAAAAGCTCTTTACTATTGCATTATGTACTGTAGTGGTTTGACCTTAGCTAGACACCAGATGCCAACCAAGCTGCTGTATCACCTGCACCTCCCTGCTCCTCTCAGCTGGACCAGGGGAAAGAAACTAAGATGAAACTCATAGGTTAAGACAAAGGCAGTTTAAAGAAAAGCAAAACAAGGTCACACGGGGAAGCAAAAGAAAACAAAGGTTCAATCTCCACTTCCCATCAGCAGGCGATGTCTAGCCCGTTTTTGGGAAGCAGGGCTCCAAATGCGTAGCAGTTGCTCTGGAGGACAAATGGATGCCCCCCCCCCACCCCCCCTCGTTTTCATAGCTTTTATTGTTAAGCTGACATCATATAGTATGGAATATCCCTTTGGTCAGTTTGGATCAGCTGTCCCCCTTGTGTCCCCTCTCAAGATCTTGTCCACCCCATCCATCTGAGAGGGGGAATGCTGGAAAAACAGCTTTGGTGCTATGTGAGCTCTGGTCACAACATGGGTGTGTTATAAACACCTTTCTACAAACTATGAGGGCTGCTATGGGGAAAAATAACTCCATCTCAGTCAGAACCAATACATGTACAAAATCTTTAACATCTTTTCTGGTCTCTGCATGCTATTATAAAGCATAAGGGAAATGAGACCAGAACTTGGGTTGTGAACTACAGTTTAAAAGAAGATATTCTTACAATGAAATATATGCAATTTTCATACGTAAAAAAGTCCTCAAAATGTTGTCTAAGTTGTACAGCCACAGAGATACTGAAACACTTTTCATAAGCCTCAGAGTAACCCTAAAAGCTTTAAGCCTCAATTACTTTTCCATTTCTTTTGGCTTAGAGAGAGGGAAGGTTATCTTCTATCGGTCTTAATCAGTGTAAATTAGGTTATGATCAAGGCCATTGCGATCCATCTCTCTTACATTCAGAAAGATAATGGTTAGTCTTTCCATTCTGCATAGGTGGATGGATATTATGCCAGAGTCCAAGTAAAATAATCTTAACAAGAGATTCCTACTGTCTTTGTTATTCTTGTATCCATTTACAGTCCAAACTCAATCATTGATTTAAACAGGGGTTCTCTTTGTGCATTTATTATGCTAATAATGAACCATAGAAGATATAACTGTTGAAATTATGGTAGTAACATTCTTCCATTCTTGCAGAACTTGTGTATTTAATGCTGTTGTTAGCATAAAAGTGAAAAAATAATATTAATAGGAGCACACTCCTTGGAATTAGAGTGTAAGTTGTGCCACCTCTATTATTTGACAGAATTACTCAATGCAAATATTAAGTGCTTAGCTACTGCTAACCCAATACAAAAGCAGGCAGTAAAAGGTGAAACAGATAAATACCTTTTGTGTCCTAGTTATTGAGTATAATAAATAAATAATTACAATGTAATTTAAATCAAATGGTAAGCTGTGCTATTAATCATTCTTTAGAAACTTAAAGTTATAAAGTAATTAGTCTAGCACTGGAACTCAGATAAAATTGAGAAGTTAGTTCCCTATATGGTGGTAATGCTCTTTCTTCATAACCATACAGAAGTCCTGAACATAAACCCACTCACCTAATTCCCAGCACAGTCCATGCCAGAGTGTCTGTTGTATCTTGTGTGCACACTCATAGTGAACATGTCTTTCCCTTCTGCATCCTTTTCTCAGTGATTTAATTATGTGTAGCCAAAGTAGAGGACTGTTGCACCCATGCAGCAGCAGAAAATTAAGCAAGATATAATCAATATCTGCTTGCCTGATATCCAAACATAACCACACTGAAACAGCATAACCAACAATAGTGTATAATAATTTTATTGCAGTGTAATATTAATTACATTTTGTAACCTTGGTGTATATCATTGTTGCATACTCTATGACAATAGTGTATAATAATTTCTTGTTAACTGTGATACTATTAATTGCATTTTGTACAACAGCTAAGCAAAGCATAAGTATATAGATAATACGTAATATAGTCTGATATTTGCTGACACAGATGCAGTCAATATCCTTATTTCAACTTTCTTGATTTGGGATATCACAGTTCTGATCTTCTGATCTCCATCCAACATCTCATAGCCCAAATTCTGACAAAATGCCTAATAAAAGAATAATTTTGTGCTTAGATCACATAGTCCACTTACCCTTTGGCTGTACTGTGTCTCACACTGCTGAAAGCATCTCTCTCATAGTTGCTGTTTCTCACCTTTTACAAAGTAGTAACTGTAAAACAAAAATGAAATAACACCACTGATGCATAACAATATTGAAAAACACAATAACCACCCCGCACCTCCATTAGTCATGGAAAAGGTAAATTAATAAAAGACTCATTAGGACATGAACCTATTGGAGTAGGTTCGGAGGAGGGCCACAGAAATGATCAGAGGCCTGGAACACCTCCCCTATGAAGAAAGGCTGAGAGAGTTCAGGTTGCTCATCCTGGGGAAGACAGAGCTCCATGGAGATCTTATTTCTGTCTTTCAGTACTTTAAGGGAGACTATAAGAAAGATGGAGACACTCTTAACAGGGCCTATTGTGACAGGATAAGGGGTAATGGTTTTAAATTCAAAGACGGTAGATTTAGAGTAGAAATAAGGAAGAAATTTTTTACAAATTTTACAAATTTACAAAAAAGTGGCGAGACACTGGCATTGGTTGCCCATAGCAGAAGTAGAAGCCTCATCCCTGGAAACATTCAAGGTCAGGTTGGATGGGGCTCTGAGCAACCTGATCTAGTCAAATATGTCCCTGCTCACTGCAGGGGGGGTTGAACCAGATGACTATTGTATGATTCTATGATAAAAAAGAAATATGATGTTTGACAGTCCTAAAATCCATGTTTCATCATTTTATCTTCCTACCTTGTGTTAGTGTAAACAGAGCTTATTCATGGAGACTTGAACTTTTTATTATAGGTAAATAACCACTTTCTCTTCCTAATTCCAGAATAAGATTTTATAGTAAGGTGAAACTATTTAGATAACGGTGTAGTAGGAAATATGAGATTTACCAAAATACAACTTTTTTTTCACTGGGATGCCCCTCTACATTGTCTAATAATACTATTGTCTAATAATCTTCCTCTACTTCCAATGTCTGTACAGGAATCTGTTGCCTGAAGATATAGTACCAATATGAAAACAAAGTCAGATTTATCTTTCTCTATGAATTATTTAAAACAAAAATGCTTGCTAACTGTCAATATCCACAAACCCCATGTATTTGGAATGAAGTTTTGATTGACCTCTTGGACTGAGATTAAGGGAAACAAAGTACTTTGTCATTCATACAGGACTGAAAACTTCATTGCAGACCTTCGGCATTTAGCTAATTGGAACAAGTTAGGTGACCATTTTGTTTCCTTTACATCCAGTGTTCAATCTTGACTTTTCACAAAATGTGAAAATAACTGTTAGGTCTGATTTAATTACTCTTCACTCTGCAAGTATACCTATTTCCATATAGGAAAATAGATATGTGTTCATATTTATCTCTGCATCAGTATGAAAGAGTATATGAACATGGATACAAGTATAATGAGAGGCAAATAGAATAAAATCAATCAAAAGCAGCACCTCTTTTAGAGGGGAAACTGGCCATAAACAGGTGTTCATGTAGACATGAGATCACAGGATAAAAGTGGATTCTATTTAAGAACAAGTTTTTGGAAATAATTTGAAAAGGAATAGCTTAAGTCATAAATGCCTCAAGAAAAACAGAAGATCTAAATGGTTTTTTTTCTTTCAGGATTATGAATTCACCCCTGAGGAAATTTGTGAAATATATAGAGACTATTCCACAAATTAAAGCATATCAAAGGGGATATGGTGATTTCTACATTTCTACAAGCACCCTTCTAGGTGCTCCTCTATTACCAGAGCATCTTCTGATAGAAAAATGTCAAAAGAAGGGTGGCTTTGTAAGTCATCGGATAGCTAATACTCCTATTATAATTGTAGGTCCATTTTCATGGAGTTTGATTTAGTTAGGGTTTTTTTTCATAAGGGAGTGATAAAAAGACTTTTACTGTGTTTGTAAAAAGCAACATTCAATCTTAGAACTTGTGATGTGTCCCAGTTTGCAAAATTGATAGTGTTATGAAATGAATTTTGTCCATGAAGAACAATCTTACTTGGATTGCTCACTACTGTAGATATTAACTGGCTATTGGAATCAGGATTCTGAGAGAAGAGAGTGGGGCAAAAAGCAAGACCACAGTGCTCAATTTCAGGAGAGCAGACTTTGGCCTCTTCAGGCATCTTCTTGAAAGAATCCTGTGGGATAAAGCCCTGGAGGCAAGAGGAGGACAAGAAAGCTGGTTGATATTTAAGGATCATCTCCTTCATGTTCAAGACCACTTCCCCCGATGAGCAGAAAATCAAGCAAAAATACCAGGGGGCCTGCAGTGATGAACAACGAGTTCCTGGCAAAATTCAAACACAAACAGGAAGCATAGAGAGGATGGAAGCAGGGACAGATAAACCTGAAGGAATACAGTGAAATCATCTGAGCATGCATGGTTAGAAAATCCAAGACCCATACTTGGAGCTGAATCTCTCAAGGGATGTCAAAGGCAACAGGAAGGGCTTCTGCAAGTACACAGGTAACCTGGTTACACAGGACATGGAGGTGAAGTGCCTTGTTTGCCTCATGTTTTACTAGTAAGACTAGCTTTCAGGAAAATCAGGACTCACAGATCAGGGGGAAAGGCTGGAGCAAGGAAGGGACCTCTGAAGATCATCAAGTCCAACCCTCCTGTCAAAGCAGAATCACCCAGGGCATGACACAGAGGAACGCATCCATGTGGGTTTTGAAAGTTTCTAGAGAAGGAGACTCCACAACCCTTCTGGATAGCCTCTTCCAGGCTCTGTCACCTTCACAAGAAAGAAGTTTTCCCTCATGTTGAGGTGGAGTTTCCTGTGTTCTAGTTTGTGATCATTGCACCCTGTCCTATCACAGGGAACCACTGAAAAGAGACTGACCCCATCTTCTTGACACCCAGCCTTCAGATATTTATAAACATTGACAAGATTCCCAGTCAGTCTTCTCGTCTCCAGGCTAAACTGTCCCAGGTCTCTCAGTCCTTCCTCATAAAAGAGATGTCTTAGTCTCTTAATCATCCTTGTACCCCTCCATTGGGCTCTCTCTAGTATTTCCATGTCCCTCTTGAGTAGAGGCTATAGGGCAAGATATCTCCAGAAGTCCCTTCCAATCAGACCTGTTCCATAGTTCTGTCATCTGACCTACCTTTCATATTTCTAAAGTGCTGAGCTTTTATCAGCTGTATCAGTTTGCAAAATCCAATGTGTTTATTGCACTTATTCAGGGGATTCCAGACATTCCTCACTGAAAGTAATAAGTAAAAATAGTAATTGTTTTGAAAAAAATATGTTCTCAGCTGGAGTTCATCTACAGAGTTACACATATACAGCTTCTATTATCTGCCTCAAAGGATTCAACCTCTTCAAATAATAGCATTGCATCCAATCTGGTCTGTATGAATACAGGGTCATTGACTTCAAATAGATTTTCCTAGTTTACAACCACAGAAGATTTTCATGTCAAGTTAAGAGCATCCATCTTGCTAATGTGTATTGTAGGAATACTACTGGAAGAACAAGACTTCATGGAGATATACTACAGAGATGCAGTAGAGAGGTAATACTGCTTTGGTAAGCTATCAGTTAACAAAACCGTAGCAGCGATTATTGTTTCTGAAATGATGTAATTATTCTAGAAAGTACCAATTCTCTATCTTGAGGCTATAGTTCCACAAGAGTCATCCAAATGTCTTCTATCCACCATGGTTTGTGGAGAAGACGTAAAGCAGAAATATCTCTGAACACTAAAATACCACTGGTGGATATTTTCTGAACAGATTCAGGATCGCTTGCCTCGGCAAAATATAATAGCCAAATAGAACATTTTGAACTGTAAGATTTTATACACTTGAGATGAAAGAAATTTTTTCTTCAGTTAGAATTTTCTGCCTCTGTGATATTTATGGATTGTGCATCATAGGTGAATGAAAACTTACAAATGGTGTGAAATGAGAAAGTGGACTGCAGGAGAGAAAAATGGCTAATTTTGAATAATCACAGTCCCTCAGAATGGACTAAGCAGTTTGTGCAGCAGAACACTGCAGAATAGAAGGAATTCCTACACTGTTTAAAACTTAGTATTATCTGAACAGTGCAGGACCCAGCCATTTATGGGCAAGTCTCAGAGTTTTTTCTCTGGCTTTTAAAGTTTTCAAGCATATACAGGGATTCACATTCCAAAAAAATGCAGACCATAAATTCCTTTTTCCACTGACCTCTGAATCCATACAGTGCCAAACTCTGCACAGCATCTAAATTTTGGTCCTGAGTTTTTCACAGGATCCTTGTAGGTATTTAGATTTCTGTCATGACCAAAAAGGCTCCAAGGTGAGTGGCTAACTCCTGACCAAGTTGCTTTAAGAAGCATCCAGAGTGCTGATCTTGCAGGTCTATTGGAAACTATGTGTAATACATGACAACTGCAGTGAATTCAGGAAAATTAAACTCACCACACTCACTTGTGGTCAACAAGTCTCCTTTTGCCCAATAGCTAAGTGTTTCAAACCTGGACTTAATTTTCTCCTCAGATCAAAGACTAAAATTTAGTAGCAAGGATAAACAATTAATTTAAAAGTGTTCTTTACTTATAGGGGTCTTACTGAGATAAACATGGAAATATTTATTTGCTCCCATTAAAGAAACTGAATAATAGTACGTTACTCTTTGTGACTTTCTGTGAGATATAGATCTCTGTCCTAAATGTTTTCAAAGATGTCTTTATCTGTTAATGTTTTTCTGGCTAGAAAACTTCGCGAGAGTCCTGTCAGCATGGGGTCCTTGAGATCCCTTATCTCCTTTACTGCTGATATGCCCCACAACTACAGATCATGGAATCAGAAGAAGAAACAGAGTGAACATTATTCAACTGCTTCATTTCTGTCTACCATTTAATCAACAGGGAAAGATAATAATAACCAATGATACATTTTGGTCTCGTCTGCTTCAATTCTTCAAATAGAGTCTGTGTAGCTGCTTCTGATCATGACTCATGATTAAACATCTTTCCTCAACACCATTAAGCAACCATTTAAACAACTGTCAATGGGAAATTTAAGGCCTGACATTGCTGTAGACAGGCTTCAGGATAAAAATAAGGGTTTATTTTGATGAAGATTTTAGAACCAGTTTAGGATCAGATTTTTAAGATCTTGCTTTGAAAACACTGACAAGTTGATTCAACAATTCCTTAAGTTCTTCTAGATGCTTTTTGTCCTAATCTGGTCCTAATGTACTTTTTTGGTCATCTAACTATGTTAGAAAGAGCTGGGTTTTTTTGCTTATCACTCACATTATAAGGTTAATATAGACATAATTTTATGCTTAAGGGATATCTTGCAGTACCCAATCATACTGCAACATAACATTGAAATTGTACATCACATAGGAATTAATTTCTCATGTTCTGATAAAAACAATAAAAAATCCCCACAAAGTTCTCTTAAATATTCAGTTCATTGTGATGTTGTTCTGAGCATTTTAGCTTCTTGCATTTTGTGTGTTTGTCTCCCTGGCATCTAGTTTTTGTCACATATCTGGGAAGTTTATTTGTGTTCTCTGCTGAAGATTATTCTGTCTTTTCATAATAATCCCTAAATCCCTTATTCTGATCCATTGTTGACAATATATTATCTTTTCTGGGCACATTCTTTTTTTCAGGTGTTTGGTTCCTTACTTTATCGCCTCCTTTTTTTTTACACAAAATAAAATAAACTGGTTATTTGCTCATGATATTAGTCTATTTTAATCTTTCTGACTTTGGTTGCCCTTCTTTGCAGTGACCTTATCAGCCCTTTATACATTTTGTTTTCCTTTAAATTTAGTTATTTTATAGCTTAAGTTTTTCTTCAGGCATCAACAGCTTCAATTATAATCCTTGAACCTAATTTGATTTTATCTACAATAAAGAGTTTTTCTTTTATGCTTTCAGAATACATCTTTTTTATTTAAGAGAGATCAGTGCATATTACATTCTTAATGGTTTATTAGATTAGTCTTTTGCATGGTAGTGAAAAATATGCCAAATATAGTCTCTTGACAGTTTCCTCTATTTTCATAAATACCACAGTATTTTACTAATAATAGGTAACATTTTTTTTTCTCCTAGCATTTCTGTCTTCTATTCCATTCATACCCTAGGGATGAAACTTGTTCATAACTATAATCTTAGTGAAGAACACTTAACTCTTTTGATTGCTTAGCATTATTACAAAAGTCCTTGATGCAGAGAAAGAGAGGTCCAGTTGAGAGTGAAGCATATGAGTATGCTGAAAGCTGAGAATGGCAGAAAGCATCTATCAACGTATCTTATATTTCTGAAAAAGAATATTAAACTTTTCAAAATGTCTTATTTTCTCAAGGTGGTTCAGGAAAATGTAGGTGAAAATATACAGTTATAGGGAGGTGGGAGAAATCCATGCATTGTCTCTTCTCAGCACTTTCCATATTAAGGCACTGTGGGATAATAGCCTAGCTTGCCATGAGACAGGAATACAGGCTAATTCAGTGTACTTTTGGAGGAAGGTCAAGATGTTTATGACCATTAGATTCTTAGGCTATCTCTGGGGGTGGAGACACACTGAGCTGACAGACCAAATGGCTGAAGGAGTGAGTCTGAGATAAGAAGGCCCTGTTTTAGCTAAACCAACAAAAGCAAACAGCTTTGACATATATTTTAAAGGTATGGTGTCCATGCAAAGGCCTTTGCCTAATTAACAGCAAATTAATTTTAAATTGTAGACCCTTAAATATGGCAATGAGCCTAATGGAGTACATAGTAAACATAGATAACTATGTTATTCAACTCTCCACCCAAATAATGCTAGAGGTCATGTAGAACACAGGGACAGGATCAGGATACAAAAAAATCATGATAGGAATACCTCTCTGTCATGGAAGGCAAGAAGACTGAAGGTCCAGCAGAAAAAGTTGACAAGCTGTACTCCTCTTCCCCCACCCAAGACAGGCATGACTTCTTGGTAAGAACTGCACCTTCAATAATGGGTGTACCTTTTCCTAGCACTACCATTATACATTAGTGCTATTACAGAGGTTTGTTCTTCCAATTGTGTAAGATGTTACCTTGGAATTACTGACTTGTGCTCACTTTCCCTTTTGTAGTTAGTGCATTTATCAACGGCAATCCCAATTCTATTGCATCTGTTGCTTTAATAAATCAAACCTATCTGGTTTTAACTTTCAAACTACCTCACTGCAAGTCCTTAGCAGGGCTCTGAGACAGGTAACTAATATCTCAGTGAAAGACCATAGAGGTGCTCTGAGGCACAATTCGCAAACATACTTTTTGACTTTGTGAAACTGGTTTGGTACAAGCCTTTGGTGCTCTGGCAGGCCCTTACCCTTAACACAACAGCCATTTAAAGGTATTTAAAATTATTAGACTGACAATTTTTACCTTGGTAGGTTTATAGGCTGTTTTTTCTTTTTATTTTTTAATATGTATGTTTTTTATATATGTTTTTTATATATGTACTAATCTTACAGTATCTGTCTAAAACTGTTTATCTACATAGAAACTGTTTATCATTGAGAGTAACCATGCAGAAGCACTTTAGTGAACAGAAAAAATAAATATTGTACAAATAGTTTCATCCATTCTTTCTAGAACAGTAAGGTAAAAGGTCATTCCAGCAAAATGAATGTATTGTAATGCAGATTACATTCATTTTCTCCTGTTTTCTGCTAGAGAAAGAACATTATGACAGATCTTCCCACAAGCATTTCTCAAAACATGTAGCTTATTATTAGTTCAGCTAAATGATAACACTTACAAGCATAAAAAACTGGGATAAGAATTCTACTTTATAGTCTAGTGTCATAACTGCAAAACTATCAATATTACTCTACTGTCCCTTGAAACTCTTCATGACACCAGGCATTAATAAAGACAATGTCTGTTATCCTGCATCCTGTGAGATTTACCTCTTAGTCCATGGAACACATCTTAGTCGGGGCTTCTCCTCTTCAACTTCACAGGATCAGATGACACTGGATTAGTCTGTCTCTGACTTCAGTGGGGTCACTCCCTTTTGTGTCAGTAGAAGATTTCTTCTACCATATGCATTGCTTCAAGGTATATAATTCATCCTTGGAGTCTATGTTTCATTAAATGTTAACACTTACTAAAGTGAAAAATTAATTGAACTCCTATGAGTATTTTAATTTATTCTAGTAACCTCAGCCAAATTATTTCAACAAGCTCTGTCATGAACTCTATTTTGTCAATAAACCTGTACGAGTTTTGATCAAGGATAGTGTTAATTTTCTTCATAGTAGTCCATTTTGAGCTATATTTTTGATTTGTGACCAAAACAATGTTGATAATAGTTTAGTTATTGCTGAGCAGCACTTACACAGAGTCAAGGCTTTTTCTGCTCCTCACACCTTCCCACCAGTGGGTAGACTGAGGGTGCACAAGAAGCTGGGAGGGTACACAACCAGAACAGCTAATCCCGGCTGACCAAAGGGATATTCCACATCATGTGATGTCATCCTCAACAATAAAAACTGTGGGAAGAAGAAGGAAGGGAGGATATTTGGAGTTACGGTGTTTGTCTTCCCAAGTATTATGTCTTGGATGGGTGTACGCTTCACTGGATAAAAAATAGGCTGGATGGCCAGGCCCAAAGGGTTGTAGTGACTAGAGTTAAATCTAGCTGGCAGACAGTCACAGGTGGTGGTTGTCAGAACTCAGTACTGGGGACAGTTCTGTTAATTATCTTTATCAATGATCTGGATGACGGGATAGAGGGCATCCTCAGTAAGTTTGTAGAAGACGCCAAGTTAGGTGGGTGTGTTGATCTGCTTGAGTGTAGGGAGGCTTTGGAAGAGGGATCTGGACAGGCTGGACCAGTGGGCTGAGGCCAATAGTATGAGGTTGAACAAGGCCAAGTGCCTAGTCCTGCACTTGGGTCACAACAACCCTAGGCAATGCTACAGGCCTGGGGAAGAGTGGCTGGAAAGCTGCCTGGCAAAAATAGGACCTGGGAGTTCTGGTCCATAGCCAGCTGAATATGGGCCAACAGTGTGCCCGGGTGGTCAAGAAGGCCAGTAGCATCCTGGCCTGTATCAGAAATAGTGTGGTCAAAAAGAATAGGGAAGCGATCACAGCCCTGTTCTTGGCACTGGTGAGGCTGCACCTCAAATACTGTGTTCAGTTTTAAGCCCCTCACTTCAAGAAACGCGTTGAGGTACTGAAGTTTGTACAAAGATGGGCAATGACGTTGGTGAAGGGTTTAGAGAACAGGTCTTAATGTACAATAAGATCCTACCTCGGGAGCAAAAATTTGCACCTCAACACAACTCTTTCACTGCTGCTAGGTGTATCATTCACAGCAGTGGGACAGCTCTTGGCAAAGGGAACTACATGACACTGAGCTATCCCCCTCCCCTTCCATGATGTTATCATTGCTCCTACAAACTCCTGGAGCTCAGATTATCAGTTTTATAGCTAGACAGGTGTCTAGACAGCTGTCACAGGACTGTGATCCTGACAAGCAGGTTTGTTTAAGCTTCTTAGAAAAGGTACTGTATTGCCCTCATAATTTACACCAGCACAGAAAAAATCCTTACTTAAAAACATGTGTTTTCCAATGCATGTCTGGACTTTGAGAAACAACTCATGAGTGCAAATTTGCATTATTAGTTTGAAATTCTTTTCAGTCAACAAGCCAAACCAGGAGGGCTACATTATTTTTTTATGTCAAAGTTTGAATCTTGACTATTTGTGTGAAAATGAATTGAATTGTGATGGAAGTATACTTTCTCAGATAAGCAGTGGCCTATTTTTCTGTTCTCTGTACAGCTTCAAACATGTGAGTCACCACTCAGTTGCACTTCCTATGAAATATGTATCAGATCTTTGGTAGAGGAGGCAAGGAGAGAAGAAAAAAGAATTGGAGAGGGTGTAATGTTGATTTCTAGGGTTATTATTTTTACTTTAATTGAAGGCAAAAAAAAATTACGTCCAGAAGAGAAGAAAAAAAAGTGGGGAAAAAAGAGCAAGATAAAATTAGAGCTCTTTCTGTAGCATCAACAATGCATGAAAACCAGAAATTAGACTCTTCTACACCTTGGTTTCTTCCAGTGGAAAATCAAATTGATTTAATTTATCCTTAGAGATGTTTCCATTCCAGACTGCAGAAGCATTTGCTCGAAGTGATCTAATAGACTTTAACTGGGTTAGCTAAATAATCATTTTGTCCCTGAAATAAGCAACACATTCCTGAGCCAAACACATCTAGATGTTGAAAATTACAGAGAACTAATTGTTCACAAATTGATTGTTCACACTGTTTTGCCCCTGAGAGGACATACAAAAATATTTTAGTTCTCAATGTCTGCATTGCACAGGCTCTGAAAGATGTACTGCATCATTTTTTTGTTATGACTTTTTTTTTTCTTCTTAAAAGATTTGGCATATGCAATTAGGAATGTAGTGGAAAGCAGGCCAAAGGAGAACATGTATAGCCAAACAAGAGCTAAAATCAGAGGTTTTTCACAGCACCAGATGTGTGGTAGGTGAGAAACAGATAGTCAGTACTCTGAATGCATTACTTTCTGTTTAACTACTTACTGGGATTTTCTAAATGTTGATGTTCTTTTGTAAAGGATTCTCTGATTGTCTTCAGATATTCCTGCCACAAAAGTATTAAAAATAATTGTAAAAAAGATCATAACCATTTGGAAATACTTTGATTGTGATTCTCTGAGAATGTGGCTAGAAGAGAGCATGTTGAAAATACTGTTACAGGTCTATTCATTTCAGTTATAAAAATGGAGGAAATTTCATCTATTTTATTTATGCAAAAATATTTTACTTTTTATCATGGCTTCTTTTTGACAATAGGCTTTACATCTATACTTCATCCTCACCTACTCATTCTCATCTTTCTATATAAAATTTTTAACCTCATGGTCAGCATCAATGAAATTCAGCACAGTGCTAAATGTAAAATTTAGTGAATGGTTATAAACTTCATGAAAACCAACAGCTCTTGAATGTCAAGAGTGCTCCCTCTGATGAAAAGGTGATAAAAGTTCAGCTATTATCCTGCCAGTATGGTGGCAGGTGGCTTACACATCCATTGGCTACAGCACAAGTTATCATTGTCCCACTGAAAGTCAAAAGCAAGCCAGATAATTGTGGAGAAACCAGAGGCATTTCAGTAATAACGTGACTGAAACCTTTGGGAAACAAATTCCATTAGTTCCATTGCTCACAAAATGACTTCTAGTCATGTTCTAGTCTTCATTTCTAGTCCATTTTCTCTGTAGACTTTCAAAAGCTGTCTGAACTTGTAACTATGTAATCTACTCTAGGAGATCCTGTGCTGGCAGGGGGTTTGGACTAGATGACCTTTAGAGATCCCTTCCAAACCCCACCATTCTGTGAATTTTCCCATCATTTGTGCTTCCCAAGGAAAAATAATACATAATATTTGCATCAAAATGAAATATAAGGGGAAAAAAAAGAGTTCTTAGAAGGAAGTAGGTTCATGAATCAGTCACATCTTTCTCAATTTTGCCATAGAATTTATCAACTCATCTAAATCCTACTTTTCTTTGCTGCTCTCCCTCTTAAAAATGATAAATAATTAGCATCTCTGTATAAAAGTTGTTAAGAGGTTTGCTTCTTTGGCATCTCTCTCTAAGGAGCAGTGTTTTGTGAGTGCTATGTTTATTAAGTTAGCACATATACATGGACATGTGCATTGGCCTTTCAACACATCAAGACATAATTTAATAGTATTGTAAACAAGTATGTTTGGAGCATTGTTTTCCAAAACACAAAAATAAAAACAGCTTAATATTTTATGATAACGGCCCATTGAACTTTGTAGGCAAGAAAGAAATAATTAAAAAGAATAATGAAAAACAGCTAAACATGTAGATGGATTAGTACTGGAATAACCATGCAGAGATAAGAGAAAGAGCATTTGTCCTTAGTCTTTATGGGTAAGGATAAAAATAGTGATTCATGGTTAAAGAATGTGAAAATCAAACCATGCAGTTTACACAAACAAAAACGTAATTATATGACTATAACCCACAAATGCAGGCCTTTTCTTGTTTATTCAATAAATATGTTTAGACTCAGGGATGCCAATAGTAAAAAATGGAGTGATAATTTTTCTAACATATTTACAGGTTAACTATTTCTTCACTGAGTGTCTCACTAAGTTTTAAAAGCAGGTCCTCTGGACTTGTATCTGTGAAACACTTGCAACACACTTCTGCAACAGCTCTTTTCCTCCTCTATTTAAAGCACAGACTTGTCACGCCCATTTTCACATCCACTGGCTATCTCTATGCTGTAGGGTGTCCTAGCTCATAGTTTAATTCAGTCATCTCCTTATCTCTGCCATATAAAGAAGACTTGGACAACCATGAGAATTGGGCCCATGTGAAACTCATGAGGTTCAACAAGGTCAAGTGAAAGATCCCACAGCTGGATTGAGGCAGCCCCCAGTATCAATACAAGCTGAGGGATGATGTGATTGAGAGCAGTCCTGTGAAGAAGGACTTGGTGATAATGGTGGATGAAAAGCTGAACATGAGCCAGCAATTAGAAGGCCAATCAGATTCAAAAGAAGTATGGTGATCAGGCACAGGGAGGCAATTCTGCTGCTCTACTCCACTCTGGTGAGACCTCACCAGAAGTACTGCATCCAGCTCTGGAAGCCTCAGTACAAGAAAGACATGAGCCTATTGGATGGGTTCAAAGGACAGCCACAACATCGCTCTTATGAAGAAAGGCTAAGAGAGCTGGGGTTGTTCAGCCTGAAGAAGAGAAGGCTCTGTGAAGAACTCACTGTGGCCTTTCAATATTTAAAGGAGGGGACAAACTTTCTAGCAGTGCCTGTTGCGGACAAGAGGTAATGGTTTAAACTAAAAGACGGTAGATTTAGACTAAATATAAGGAAGAAATATTTTACAATGACGGTTGTGAAACATTGACGCAGGTTGCCCAGTGAGGTGGTAGAAGCTCCATCCCTGGAAACATTCAAGGTCAGGTTGGATGGGGCTCTGAGCAACCTGATCTAGTTAAAGATGTTTCTGCTTACTGCAGGAGGGTTGAGCTAGATAACCTTTAAAGGTCCCTTCCAACCCAACCTAATGATTCTTTGATTCATTCCATGATTCTATGAAATTATTACATGAGCCTGACACAGCTCTGATAAAAGTGATATATATATCAGGAGAAAAAGACTGCCACAATGATTCTACTGGTGGAAAGTATCAAGGAAATCCATCAGAGTGCTAGATATCAAAAAGACAGTATCTCTACAGAAGGAACTGTTCAGCAGTACCACTGCTGAGGGAAAGACAATAAAAACTTTGTCAGTATCCCTTTGGTATCAACAAACTTTACTATAGTGTATGGTTATGCTGCACAGTGTAATTTAGAAATGCCCTGTGAAAGGCAACACCCCGGCTGTTTTGTAAGGGGAGCTACACTCCAACCTACCTGAACAGGTTTTGTCACCATCTGTGGGATGATAGGCCCTTACCTGCAGAATTGTAAGTAATTTCTGTCCTTAGCAGCTTCTACCAAAGCACATCCCTGGAAAAGCCTGGCTGAACTAACTTGTGCCATGTTCTGTATTACCACAGAAAGAATGCAAGTACTACTCTAAAGTTTTCATTTTAAGCCTCACTTGGCTACCTCTAATCATTTCCTGTGCATAGCTTAGAGAACATCTTTAAGACCAATCTTCTTGGGTTAAATAGGGATGATAACAGTTTTCTAATGGCTTTTCAAGGCATTTGAAGAGTATTCTGAAAGTTTGTTGACTGCTAAATGGAAGACATGATGTCTTTCACCTAAGGAATTCTTTTAAGGATATAGTGAAAACAAAGAATGGATTTACGTACCTCTAGAGGGAGACAGTTAAATCCCTTTGCATGTCTGACTGTGCTTCTGGAAAAATAATCACCTATTTTGTAGTCCTCTATGCTCTTGTTTTCCCACTTATCATTTTATGTCAATATCACATTTTCTACCCCATTCTTTCTAAACGCTCATTTGTGCCTGCCTACCTTTGTGGACTTCAGCCCACTTCTGAGCATGAGTTAGTGTTCAGTTACATATGTTCAATTCTTCACCATTTTTACTCTGGTGCTTATCATTCTTCACCTTACTGCCTTTAACCTTCCAATTGTCTGTCTAGGCTGTTTTCCCACACCATCTAGAAAGCATCTTTGCACTTAATATACAACAGCAGAGAAGAATATTTCCTTTCTACTCTGCTAATTAAAAGCAGCACAATAATCACTTGTACAAGATTTTTTTTATGTTCCACAATCTCTAGAGCCTTTAGGAGGTAGTAGTACTTTTATCTTTGCTAAATATCTTTGCTTTGAATACAAAGCTACCTGGTCTTTCTTTATACTTGATACAAAGTTTGGCTGATTTAGACAAGGGAGATTTTTGGGGAGATAGGGAACTCTGATTTCCTTGCTTAGATGCAGACCCACAACTTCATAAATGCCTTCACAGAAAATGGATTAAATTCTTAGCATTTTTAGGTAAAGTCTACTTTTTTATACACATTCATAGTACTGAAAGACAAAACACAGATGAAGAAGCTGCTATTAAAAGGAAAAAACCACACTTTTTCAATGATAAACTATTCTAGTGCAATTTTCTTAAAAGTCTGATTTACAAACACTTTCTTTTTCAATTATTTGAAGATATTTTAAACACCATATTCCTTGAATTTCTGTCTTTCTATCAATGATTTTGCTGAAATGAAATAATATCTAATTCATTTAAATATCATTATCATCAAAGCCACTAGCTGGATGCCTGATAACTGAAACTTAAGCGCTTAGATATTTGTATAGTACTTGAGGGACCAGGATAAGCGAGCACTTTGTACCTCATACCTCAGATGACCACAAATCTTATCACTTATTTTCTATCTTTCTAATAAATTGTTCATGGGTTGATTAATTTTAAGCACAGATGCACAGCACTTCTTTAATTTAATGAGGAAACATAGAACAATATGCTAATCAACTAATTTTTATGTCAGATGACTGAAACATTGTTCTTGAGAGAAGCAAAAAATGAGATAGGCCAGTAGTTTTGCAATAGTATATGCAATTCAGTTTTTTCCTTTTAAAAAAAATTAAATCCTTTAGTGGAATCGAAGTTTTGTCACCTAAAATAGTTTCCATGAGCACCAATGTTAGCTGTGGAGTTAAAAGTTTGATCTACCCAGATGATGAGGTCTAGCAGTGGAATCATCACTGCACTGAGAGGCTTCCTTTAGTTCCATATTCATAGTCCATATCCACCCATCATTAGCATCACATCAGTCATATCTATAACAAAGATAATTATATTCCTCACAGGTCTTATGACCCTTCCCTGCCAAAGTCATTAATTCTTTTTCATAGCAATTCCTCTCTGATATTGCCAGTCTTCACATACTTTTCCTTTCTAAAGCTCCTGCTACTTAGCCCAACCCAATAGTTCTTCCAGTAATAATTTAAAGTTCCAAAGTGTTCCCTGTATTAACTGAGTTGATATCAGCAGATCCTGTCTTTCTTGTGTGGCATCTGGATTTTTTCTGTTCCCAAAAACTCTGCCTTTAAATATTCCATGTGAAATATGTAGGAGAAGAAGCCATAGGAAACTGAAAATTAACAATTATCAAAAGTAGTGTGGCTAAGGGATGATATGAATAATTGATTTCCCTATCCTCAGGACTGGCCAGCACCATAATGTTAGCAGTCAAAGAAATTTCAGAAAGATACAGCACAGAATATCAAAGAACAATGTTAATTTGTAAAGATTTTTTTTTTAATTAATAAAAATGTTATCAAAACAATGCAAAAGAGCATTTTTTAATTTCTACACAAAAATTGTCTTGTCATCCTGTTTAATTTATATATTTCTTGCAAATATTTTTAAATATGTTGCTTGGAATTTAATTTGTATGCATCTATCTTCTCCCGCAAGAAAATTAGATTTCCTTATGCTGAATGTTCAGTTCATTGCCTTCTATTCAGCTTCTCTCTCAGCAAGTGAAAGCCTTCAGCTGCATTAAGTTTTGCTGTTGAAAGATAAGGCTGCAGGATGTTGTTTTCCTTATGTGATTCTCATCCCAGCCACATTCAAGTATTACAGGAGATACACAGGAATGAAAGAACTGAGAAGTCCTGTGAAAAAGAAGGGATGAAAACATACTAAGAAAGGGCAAAGAAAGAAATTACTTCTTGGGAAAAGGATGAATCAGCTGAAGAGGAGGACTAAAACCAAAAAAGTTACAGTAATTTTCTGGGTTAAGCAACAAGTTACTTTTTTCTCATAATGCTTTTGACAGCTGTTAAGCCTTCCTATATTTTTTGGTTTTGTGGGGAATCATTAATAGAAGTATCTATGTGATATAACTGATAATATAGTGGTAGCTCCAGAATGATTATACAAATGCTAATGTTAGTTTCTGGCTAAGAAGACCAACAGGAAGGATCCTTGTATAAAGAATAGAGCGGCCAGCAGGAGAAGGGAAGTAATTGTGCCCTTGAACTCAGCCCTTGTGAGGCTTCATCTTGAGTACGTGTTCAGTTCTGGGCCCCTCATTACAGGGAAGACATTGAGGTGCTGAAATGTGTCCAAAGAAGAGCTACCAAGCTCATGAGGGGCTTAGAGAACAAATCCTATGAGGAGAGACTGAGGGAGCCGAGTATGTTTAGTTTGGAGAAGAGTAGGCTGGAGGGAGACCTTATTGCCCTCTACAACTACCTGAAAGGAGATTGTAGAGAGGTGGGTGTTGGCCTCTTCTCCTTAGTTACTAACTAAAGAACCAGGGAAAATGGCCTGAAGTTGCAGCAAGGGAGGTTTAGATTAGAAATTAGGAAGAAACTCTTTACAGAGAGAGTGTTGAGGAACTGGAACAGCCTGCCCAGGGAGGTGGTTGAGACACCATCACTGCAGGTATTTAAGAAATGAGTTGACACGGTGCTTCACGACATGCTCTAGGGGCAGACATGTAGGGGGGTTGTTTGTTGGGTTTTGGGTTTTCTTTTTTGTTTTCTTTTTTTTTTTCTTGTGGTGTTTTTTTGTGGGGTTTTGTTTTTGGTTGGTTGGTTTGTTTGTTTGTTTGTTTCCTTTTAGTGGTCAGGTATTTAGGTGTTCTTGTAGGTATGGTTGGACTCGGTGATATAGGAAGTCCCTTCCAACCACAATTATTCTGTGATTCTGAGACACTGCCCAATATAACCCAGAGGTTTCACAAAACGCTTGAGAAAAACTAACCTCATCTCACGCTTTTGTGTCTTTGATCTCTTGTGCTCTCACAGTGCTGTGACTCTGCAAAGTGTTTCAAAACTCACTTGTAGCATAAAATGCAAGGGGAAACAAAACAAAACAAGTGTTCTAAAGAAGATTCTGTCATTGCTTAGCAAAACCTCCACAACTGTTGTAAAATTACCATCTTTAGTTTTTCCAGTCTTGCTTAAAAGGAAAGTATGTATGATTCCTGATCGTAACTATGGAATGAAATTCTGAGTATGTCCTACAGTTATCATCACTTTAGGGAGTTTTCTTACTAAAATAGATGCCTGTTCCTGAGAAGTACAATACCTTAATCCTTATTTCTTCAAGTAGAAGTAGACTTACAGACAGTGCAGAGACACTCGATCAATGAGTTGAGAGATTTATTTCTGTAATATTTATGTGAATGAGCTTTTGCACAGGACTTCAATTTAGTGAGATAAATGGAAGCTCGTTCAGACACCATGGAAGAGAAGGTAAAGGACTGAATGAACTCGTTAAATATTGGCTAGTCTGTGACAGGGCATGATGGACAAGATGGAACTGAAATCTGCAATGAAACCCAATTATATTTAGCCGTTCTTCTTTCAGGTTTTCGGCCTCTTTGCATTCCAGTACTTTAGATTAGATTGCATTCAGTGAGTATAGCTTATAATATTTACTTCCAAAGCCAGTGGACTAGACATACTCCTTGATAAGGTTTAAAGTGTTTTCAGGAGGGGATAATCACATTCTCTAGTGCCAGATATTAAGCGATAATACAATTTGAGGAAATTGTTTAGTGCTTACAAGAGCAATAATACAGTTAGTGCCTTTCCCAAGTTGCAGGGTCAACATGAATCTAGAGACTAGACTGGCTGTTATTTTTTGCTCTATGGTAACAACAGAATTTATATCTAATAGTCTAATTTCAAAGACAGTCTTTTAGACAGCAATTTAACTAGATTTTACTAACTACAGAGAAAGTTTTTGCATATTTCTTCATCATCTAAATAGAACCTAAACAGTGACTTCCCTGTGTTCCAAATAAAGAAAATGCTAAACTGGGTTAATATGTTCATATTTAAGGCCTTTCCTGAATAAGGATCCTAACAGGGCCCAAGTCATATAACCAGAAAAACAGATCAGATTCCAAAAATCTAGAATTGACAGAGAAACCTGCAAAATGCATGTTTCACACACCAACACTGTGCCCCAAATCAGACTGAACTAAATTATTTTCTCAGAGCCAGTTTTGATCACAATGTAGCTCTAAGTTGGAAATTTGATGGCACACTGTTTAAAAAAAACCCACCTTTGATCTGCGAAAAGCAAAATGCAATGGTCCCCAAACCCCACTTATCAATCATAAAAGACATAAGGACAAAATAATAAGCAATGTTGCCAAAAATATAACTAAATATGTAATAATAACATGATAATAGAAAGCAGAAGTGTTTTTATAGACAGTGAAAGAAAAACTTGCTTTTTATTGTATACATTGTATGGTGAAGTTATGAAAAACATCAGCTTTCACTCTTGGAAATATCAGTAAAAGCAAATAAAGTACTATTACTAATGGTAAGTTAAATACATTAAGAAAGAAAATATTATCACTGCTTTCTCAAAGCCACAAAAATGTTGCTCTAAATTGGGTAATTGCACAGTTTTTGACACTGCCTTTAATAGAAGGTCTTTGTCTTTCTATCAGTGGAGTTGAAATATTAAATGTCATCATTTTCTATATTATTTCTCTGGTAGTTATATCATGCATCATAATGAGTACAAGAAAATATTCTAAAGAGAAGATGAATATGTGAAGTTTTAGTCAAAGACAGTATTATTTACCAGTTATGGCAAAGCAGCAAACAGAAAACATTATTTTTAGCGAGGCAGTAAAAAAAATTCAGTTGTGAATATTCATGAATACTGAATATTATATATCATACACCTGAAGTTATGTCTTCTTTTGCTAGAGGATTTTTACCTTCCATCTAGTTTTAGGTGAAAAACAAAAATAATCTTCTTTTCCCCTCATATTATCTTCCTAACTTATAGGTCTTTGCTATTCTTTCATTCTCACTCCTAAATTTTGACTCTAACAATATAATACTAAAATTACTTTAAATACAATTCATAGAAAATAATCAAAGATACATTGTATTGTATTGCTCACTTGTAACTGTTATTCCTAGACAACTCCAAAATTTAGTAAACATTAAAAAATTAAATAGACTTTTAATCACATTTCATTTACTTATTCCCTAATGGATCTCAGTAATCATGCTGGAGCGTTTGATTTATTCTATATGTACCATTGTTTCCAAAACAACAATATATGATTCCACTTTTTTTTAAACCAATGCAAGCGGGAGTCGAGACAAAGAATATACTTCCTTGGTCATTACAGGTAAAAATTTCCTCTCAGATCCAGATAATCCATTTTGTCGAACTATCCTAAGTGTTATGATCATGATGATGCAAAATAAGGGAAGTAGGCTTTCTGGAACATCACATCACTTTCAGGATATGAATAGTGTTTTGCTCCATCAAGGACTCCATTATCCTGATACAAATAGTTTATAAAATGAGTATCAATTTCGATTTTCTGCACAGAAAGATGACTATCTCAATGAAAACCAATGAGAAATTGAACAGCTTCTTCATAAACTCAAGGATTGTTTTATAGAAATTAAATATATAGGTGCCCAAAGTGTATACATAAATATATAGGTGCAAAAATTTTAATCTATGCAATGAACAAAATACACCCTAATTAAACACTCACCATCTCATTAAAAAAAAAAAAAAAAAAAAAAAAAGACCTTTAGATACAGTGATTTATCACATGAGGATAATTGCACACCCAATTTAGTCATTGATGCATGTCTAAAATCTGATTTCCCTGATGAATTGGAAGAAATTTGAGTTGCCATCTTCTATTTTGTTTGCACAGGAAACCTGCCTAAAAAGATCTTTGCACGAAAGAACAAAAACTATATCCCATATTTGCCAATACATCATGAGCTGAGAGGACAAATAAACAATTCACCTAGAACCTAACAAACTGAAATGGTGATGGCTCCCAATCACACCACTTCCAACACCATCATGTCCTTCCATCTCTGTGCTTTTTCACTACAATACCAAAAAACATATATTTCCTACTTTACAGTGTTGTAATACTTGATTCATTAAGACAATAATTGCATCTCGCCTACCAGAACCCCACAGAGTTTCTCTCTCTCACTCCTCTTCTTCATCAGGACAGGGGAAGAAAATAAAACAGACAAGCTCATGGGCTGGAATGAAGGCAGCAAAATAAGAAAATCACAGATGCAAAGCAAAGAGAGAAATTAATTCACTAATTCCCATCATCAGGCAATGTCCATCCACTTCCTGTGAAGCAAGGTCTCAATATGTATAGTGGCTACTTGGGAAGCCAAATGCTATAAGCACATATGTCTCCCCATCCTCCTCCTTTCCCTGAGATTTTATTGCTGAGCACAACATCATATGGTATGGACTTAACCCCTTAACCAGTTGGCATTAGCTGTCCTGGTCACATCCCAAACTCTTGGCCTGCCACTCCCAGCCTGGTCTTTGGAGGCGCAGGCAGGTTGGAAGGAAAGCCTTGATGTTGTGCACTGCTCAGCAATAGCCAAAACATTGGTGTGTTATCAATATTTTTCTAGCCACAAATGCAAAACGTAGCACTGTATGGGCTGCTATGAGGTCAGGTGCCTCTATCCTAGCCAGTAAGCAGTAAGCAGGGAGAGACAACTGAAGAGTGAAAGACATGTAACCACTGAGGAGGCTAACAGGAACAACTACTGAATGAGCACTCAATTTTCAGTAATTTTACTCTTTCTGAAGAGATCTGATGAAAAATAACCCGTGAACATTTGCTCCAAAACAACTGCTGTGGCTTTATTTGTTTAGATCTAAAAAGGAAAATAAAAATATTTCCTCTCAGTAAAAGATGAAAGATTACTGGTGTTCCAATTAAATTGTGTCCAAAGTCCCAGCTGGGTATGTTCTAAATTGGCAAGTCAAATCTCCACATCAGACTCCCAGTCGCTATCACCAGGTCTTATTGCACTTGGTGAGAACTTAGATCCGGAAACCCTCCAAGAGAAAGTGGCTAGGGCTGCAGCACCTTCAACTTTTCTAAGTGTGTGTCAGAACGGCTTGCATTTAGTGAACTTCTGTGAAGAATAAAAAATATATTTGTTTGAAATTATCTTGGAAAGTGCTGAGATTATACTTCTCATCACGATGGTGCCAGAATGAGGTCCTGGTTGATGTTGTTTTTTCAGAAATGTTGCCTTTAACTCTGCTAAGAATTACCAGTTACTTATAGTATAAATATATTATTATTGTATAGATAATACTTATTGTATAAACCTGTGAGGTTTAATTTAATTTTTCATAACTGAAGCCTATGAAAAATATTTACACTTTTAACAAGTATTTACAGTTTAAGTAGTACACATGAGTATATGTATGACCTCATACTTTATATGTATTTTGAACAATATTACCAATCAGTCTTTTGATCAGGGAAAGCAGCCAAATGACAGTTATGCACCTCAGTAAGTTCTTCTACACAGAACTTCCTGCTCTGTACAGGTACTTTCAAAAATAGGTCCAGTGAGGGAGGGATTGCTCTATATTCAACAGTACTGACTTAGAAAATGACACCAAACTCAGTGATGCAGTTGTCATGCCTGAGGGATAGGATGCCATTCGGAGGGACTTATGCAAACTCAAGTGGGCCCATATGAACAGCATGAGGTTCAGTAAGGCCAAGTGCAAGGTTCAGTATCTGGGTCTGGGCAATCCCCAGTATCAGTGCAGGCTGGGAGACAAAGGGAAAGAGAACGGCCCTGTGGAGAAGGACTTTGAGGTTTTGGTGGATTTAAAATTGGACATGAGCTGGCAACATGTGCTTGCAGCCCAGAAAGACAATTGTACTCTAGGCTGCTTGTATTCTAGGAGCACAACCAGCAGGTTAAAGAAAGGAATTCTTGTCCTTCTATTCCAGTTTGGTGAGATCTCACCTGGAGTACTGCATCTGGCTCTGGAGCACAAGACAGTCATAGACCTGTTGGAGTGGGTCCAGAGGAGGGTCACAAAGGTGATCAGAGGGCTGGAAACACATCTCTTATAAAGAAGGGCTGAGAGAGTTGGGGACAATATTTCTAGGTGGGCCTGTTTCAACAAGACAAGGGGTAATGGATTTAAAGTGACAGAAAGTAGATTTATGCTAGATGTAAGAAAGAAATTTTTTACAATGTGGTTGGTAAAATACTGTCAAAGGTGCCTAGAGATGACCTATTCCTGGAAACATTCCAGGTCAGGTTGGATGGGGCTCTGAGCAATCTGATCTAGTTGAAGGTATCTCTGCTTACTGCAGCAGCGTTGGACTAGGTGACCTTTAAAGGTCCCTTCCAATCGAACACATCCTATGATTCTATGATTCTATGAAAATTAAATGTCCGCTAAGTCAATCCCTCTGTAATCTTGATACCTCTAATACCAAACAGACAGTAATTTATAGGGCTATCCAAATTTCTAGACCATATGTGTTAGGCTTGATTTGTAAGAACTAATTCCATTGAAGCCATAAAATTACTCTTTTGCATATCTTCCTATATATGCAGCTGCTCAGATCAATGTAATACAACATGATAGCTGAATGAGAGCTATTGACAATGAATCTGCAAGCTGTTTTAATATTTGGGCTCGTGTTCACACAGAAGTGTGAAAGAGAAAGGTTTTCTTCATTCAGACAACTGTCTTATGATTAATAAAGACTGTAAAAATTTGATGCAAAACTTTACAAAATAATTCATGGAGTTTCAGAACTTCATGGTCATCCCCTCTATGTCACTGTGTAGAAGGAACAATAAGAAGTAATCAGAGGGGGAATCAAAACTCAAGGTTTTGAGTTCAGCTCCATCCTGGGACTTGAAAAATCCATGTGCTAGGGGTAGCTGCAAATAAATAGGGAAAAACCTCACCTCCTCTGTAGACATCTTCACTCATCCTACAGCTTCCAAGGCAAACCAGTGAAATGCTTGAGCAACAGTTTTCCCAAATCTCAGCTCACTGGACTATAATGTGTATGCGTAGCAGACATAGGCCTATATTTATTTTATTTTAGATAAAACAGAGCCCATAATCCTATGGTTTTGGAAAATAAAATGAAAAAGGTGAACATATGCCCTATGCTGATAACAGTCCCTAAGGCTGAAGACAGCTTCCTGCTAAGGATGAAGAGCAGCTGCAAAAGTCATCACTGAAAACACCCAACTGCATATCTACCATTAAAATGTCTGAGGAACAGCAACTGTTTCTCTTGGCTGAGACAGTGTTCCACAGAGATAAGGAGCCCCACTAAGTGTCCCACTTAGTGTCCAGGGCCTGCATCAATCCCTCGGACCATTGTATAGAGATCTTCAGGCAGCATGGCCTGTAGCAGAACTGCTGCTGAGAGGTGAAGGAGAAACGGCAGCAGAAGAGAAAAATTCAATATTACAGTAGATAAAAACAAATCTTACATGTATCATGAGTGATAGAATTAGCTGTACTGTACTTTGAAATTCTGGAAATCGATGAAATAAACCCTGCCTTAAATATGCACACTGTCTAATCTATAAAACCTTATTCAAGAGAAGCTTTTTTTTCTGAACCCCAAGTCCTATGCTCTGTTCTCCTTCTTGCTACCACAGGGGCCTAATTCTGAATTCCCGCTGCTTCACTACATTCTGAGAAGCCATTTCAATCCTCAGGAGTGGTTATTCCTGCCTGAAGGAAGGACATGCAGAGTGGATCAGCATCTCCTCAGCTGTTAGTGCACGGACTGCAGCTTCTGTGCTCACCTGGCACATCAAGATATCTGAAGTGATCTTTCTGACTGCAGGTGATAAACCACATCAGAAAAAAGGCAGACTGAATAACAGTGTGGTATTCTTTTAAAACCACCTCACAGATTAAGATAAAGTTTCAGATCTACATCAAAAGCACCAATTCACTCTTCTCAGTTCTTTTCAGTGTCTTTAAAATGGTCAACCTAAGAAATAATGCAAGAGCTCAAATCTCGGGCTTGAGCAGAGAGTCAGAAGAAAGGAGCTGGTGAATATTTTTGCATGTATTTATAAGAACTGTTGTTAAAAATCAAACTCCAATACCTTATCCCAACTCTAGCTGCTGATGTGTCATTATATAGTCACAGAAATGGTCATATAGTCAGAGCAGTGTGCAGAAGTACACACATGACAGTGAAGAATAGGAGTGGATTTTTTTAAGGCAGGGAAGGGTCTAGCTTGTATCATACAAAAATGGGTTTATATTGCCCATCTACATCAGGATTTATTTTTTAATATCAACTGAAAGAAAATCCTTTTCTGTGCAGCAAAATACTGAACTGTCCTTTGAAATACATCCTTCTCTCACATATGACCATACATTAAGTGATCTAGCAAGAAACCTATATGAAAAGGCTCTAGCAAAGCTTGCACAAACACCAAACCATTGAGTAAAATCTCCCTCATGCAGCAACAGCAGCCAGAGAATTTTATACAGAGAACTTAACTTTGCTTTACCGTAAAATATCACAATATAATAAATGCATTGTAATGTATTGTAGTGTCTTGGTTTGAAAGACAGGTGTCTGCCAAGGAAGGCAGGATCCCCCCTTTAGAATGGAAAATGCAATCCCCTCCCCTCCGAATGTTTATGAAACCTTTTTAGAAGCAATGGAGAGAAAAGAATATTTCTTTGCAATGAACATTACAAAAATGTATGTGCAACTTCCTATGCAGGGTTTAACTATAAGTTCATGGTTAATATCTTTGTGTGCAGTTAGGACCCTGGGAAATAAATATATTCCTCCGAGGACAAAGGTATAATGTTTCATTGTAAAGAGTAATACCATGTCTCTTTAAGTAGGGTTTGTGGAGTAAAATTTAAAAAAATAATATGCCCCACTGGGGGAGAGAAGGAGAGAGAGTTGACTTACTGTAAAAGGCTCATTTAATGTTTTTTGCATTGTAAAGAAGACAGCAATTCCCAGGGAGAAGGAGCAGCCTTTGGCTTGTCAGCCTTAATGAAGTGCACTCAGTACATAGATTCAATGAAGATAGATATCAATATTAAGGTAGGTGAAAGTGATGAGTTTGGGACCTATTTGCATAAACTGGTACTTATGCTCCTGAAATGCTCACATTACAAATACTGAAACCACACAGATTTCACTCTAACAGATTTACCACATTAAAGGAGGGCTATTTATCTACATAAATAAAATTTCTGTGCTGGGTACTAAATGGTGCTTCAGGGATTTCCTAGTTTATCAACTCTCCTACTTGTAACAACACAACCAGAAGCTTTATGAACATGGCAATACTTATCACTGGCTTCAGCTGTACATTTTTTATTTTTATCTTGCTTGTTCTAGATAGAAAATAACTGGAGATACATGACTCTGGATGACAAAACACCTTGAAAAAATTTCAAGTCAAATTACAGGAGAAGGCTTCTTTGGCTTTGGGGGTCTATGTGCGGAGCAGACTGTAAAAAGCACTAAATTCCTATGTTTTAGTACATGGCAAGAGAGTACCAATTGGAATCACAAACAGATCTCTTTTTCC
Organism: Actenoides lindsayi; assembly: GCA_025331215.1. Lineage (NCBI taxonomy): Eukaryota > Metazoa > Chordata > Aves > Coraciiformes > Alcedinidae > Actenoides > Actenoides lindsayi. Next base: position 40,306 of record WTSP01000547.1, read on the forward strand.
CCTGCATCCCGTGCAAGGATTCATCTGCAGCATCATTAAGCCACTCTGCCTGGGTGCACATAGTGACATCCACTGGTGCAGAGCATTTTTGCTACAAGAATCACAGAAATGCCATGTGTCATGTTTGATTTAGTATTTGAAGGCAAATTTATTCACTTGTACATTATCTAATGCATCACAGTATTTAGTACTGCTTAACTTTAAGCATTCATGGGGATGGGGAAAAGAGTTCAAGTGATTTGCTCACTGGAGACAAGGCACCTTGCAAGACTCAGTCTTAAAAACAGATGAGGCACCTGCTTGGAAGGATTCCCATCACTTCTACATGGTTTGTCCCTCAACTTGCCAAGAAAGCATAGTGTGCAATTGATTAATATCTGCAGCCTTAACATCTGTTTCTTTTTTCTTTCTCTTTTTTTTTTTCTTTTTCTTTCTTCTCTCCATCTTCCCCAACAGGCCTAGAGTTGATGCAGCTGAGGAAAAAGTTGAGATGCAGGTTGAACCGTATTGTGTTCTGCAATGTTGTGTCACTTTCCGCCAATATAACAAAACGCGGCAATCTGAATAGTGAAAGGACTGCATAACTCCCTAGGACTCAGTGTGTCTGGACTTTATGGACCCAAGAAGATGAACAGCAACAGATACACTAAAGCACTTCTGGACTGTGCTTACTGTGGAGCCTCCTGGAAAAAGCACAGTTTAACAAAATAGTTCAGTGTGTCTCAGATGTGTTGGAGTCATTGCATGCACCCAGCACAGCATCTGCACAAATTTCATAAAAACACAGGCAGAAGTATGAGCACTCTGCATAGAACAAACTACCCTCAATCACTTGAGTTATGGTGATGTGCAAAGCGCTATTGCTTGGGGGAGCAAAATCCTAGATGAATGGACTTCAAGGGAATTAGGAATCATATCTTATATCTCTAAATTGAATTGAAGGCAACCAGCACAACAGCATTTATTTTTGTGCTACTGTCAGATGATGAACAGACTCTTGATGAATGTATTTACAACTTAATTACTAGATATGTTTTCTAAAAAAACAAAACAAAACAAAAAAACCCACAACCCTGTGGGTTTGTTTCCAACTAGTGAGGTCAAAGTTTGATTGGCTTTTTTTTTTTTTTTTATTTAAAGATTACAGTATTATATACTACAGAATCTTTCAAATTATGGTATATTTTTAACTAAATATGTAAAAAATTAAAAATCTGGATATCTTTGGAGTTCAAGAAATGTGTTCTTCCTAATTGTCTTTCATATTTGGCATTTTCTGAAATATATTTTTTTAAATCATCAGCAGTTATGATGCTAATATATCTGAAGTATCACCAAACTCTAGATTCCATTTCAGTTTTCCAAGTGCAAATGATTGTGATAATTTTAAATCAGCTCTGAATAATAAGACTTATTTTTTTAGTGAATCTGCTTGAAAACTCCAGACTTGTCAAAAATTGCCAGTATAGCTCTAGATGACTGCTCAGTGTGTTACTACTACAGAGAACCTCCTTTTCCTTTATGTCCTGTTCTGCACCATTAACAAACCTGTCAACTGAATTCCAATTCTGTAATCTCTGGTTCTGGTGACAGCTTGCAAAGTAAAAAGAGCAGAGCCTTGCTCTTCAGACAATAGATTTATCTCATTTTCAATGCATACAGTTTAGGAAAAAAAAAATCTCTTGAACTTTTAAACTGGACAAATGTTATACAGAAGAAACAATTAACAGGCTTGAATATTATTTTTTTTTTAATCTGTGTGCTTTTAAAAATTTAATTTATACATTTGTGATCACATGCTCCCAAAAATAGCATACAAATAGTGATTTTTTTAACCCTTCTACCTGCAAAAAAGCTATTAAACAGTAGCAAATATAGAACCTGTGAAATCCAAACAGCTGCAATTAAAATAAGCAGTGTTACTGAAATAAAATAAATTATTATGTACATAGGGATTAATTCCTAAAGTAAGGGAAAGTCTGCATTGCTTTCATCTCATGACTTGTTTCCTCTAAAAAATAACATTTTTCCTGATTGTTTACCTAAATATCACAATGACCTTCATTCCACCTCATTGTGTTTCGGTTTCATTTTGTTTGTTTTTCATTCCATTTAAAATAAAAATGAATGCTGGCATAATGCAGGGAGTTTAATATCTATTCTACTGGACATGTTAGTTTTGCACTTTGAATATTTTTGTCCTTTAATTTACAAAGCTGTTGTTTATACCTCTTCTACCCACACAAAGTGTGACAGAAAACAGCATTTTAATACACAAAAGGCTCAGTTCCCTGGTGCAGCTCAGTGTCTACTCCAATAAGCTTGTGCAGCTGCACATCCTCTAGCAGATTTCTAATGCCATGAAAGAGTCATAGTGGGTGTAAAGCTCTTGTCCCATTTTCCCCTGAAGCCTATAAGCAAAATACAATCAAGTACTAATGCTGGGGCAAAGCTAAAGGACTGGCAAAGGTCACACTTGAAAATAAGAGAAATAGAAATACTTTCTACCCTTCAACTTCATACTATGTAGTGCATTCATCCATTCAATAAATGCTAACAATTGCTAGATAAGGAAAGAACAACTGACATAATCTACCTGAACTTGTGTAAAGCATTTGACACCCTCCCGTATGACATCCTGGTCACTAAATTGGAAAAAAAATTGATTTGATGGACAGACCTCTGGATGGATAAGGAATTGTCTGGATGGTTGCACTCAGAGAGTTGCAGTCAATGGCTCAATGTCCAAATGCAGACCAATGGTAAGTGGCATCCTTCATGGGTTGGTATTGGGACCAGTGCTGTTTAAAATCTTTGTTGGTGAGATGGACAGTGGGACTGAGTGTATGCTTAGCAAGTCTGGAGATAACACCAAGCTGTGTGGTGTAGTTGACACGCTGGAGGGAAGGGGTGCCATCCAGAGGGACATGGACAGGCTTGAGAGGTGGGCCCACACCAATCTAATGAAGCGCAACAAGGCCTGGGTCAGGGCAAGCTCAAGCACAAATACAGGCTGAGCAGAGAATGGCTTGAGAGCCGTCTTGAGGAGAAGGACTTGGGGGTGTTTGTTGATGAAAAACTCCACCTGAATCAACGATGTGCGAATGCAGCCTAGAAGGCCGACTGTATCCTGGGCTGCATCAAAAGAAGCATGAACATCAGGCCAGGGGAGGTGATTCTCCCCCTCTACTCTGCTCTTGTGAGACCCTACCTGGACTACTGTGTCAAATTCTGGGGTTCCCAACACATGAAGAACACTGAACTGTTAGAGCAGGTACAGAGGAAGACCACAAAGCTGGTCAGAGCACCTCCCCTCTGGCAACATGCTGCAAGCGTTAGGGCTATTCAGCATGGAGAAGGCTCCAGGGATCCCTTATAGCAGCCTTTCGGTACCTGAAAGGGACCTACAAGAAATCTGGAGAGGGGTGTTTTACAAGAGCTTGTAGTGACAGGACAAGGTGTAATGGCTTTAAGGTAGATGAGGGTAGATTTAGACTAGATATTAGGAAGAAATTCTTTACAGTGAGGGTGGTGAGACACTAGAACAGCTTGCCCAGGGAAGTTGTGGATACCCAGTCCCTGGGAGTGTTCAAGGCCAGGTTGGACAGGACGTTGAGCAACCTGGTCTAGTGAAAGGTGTCCTTGTCCGTAACAGGGGATTTGGAACTAGATGATCTTTAAGGTCCCTTCCAACACAAAACATTCTATGATTCTAATGTAGTACCCAGCCTTGTAATTTAGCAACTTGGAAAAAGGGTCATTTTATGAGAGGAGATCTTGCTAAGAACTGAAACAAACCTCTGCCTCTATTCATCTTCTTCCCTCCCGCATGCATAATTTTATTCCTTTTCTCACATATTCCCCTCTCATTTTTAAATACTGACTTTACTCTAATGCCCTTACAAGTTCCATAATATTTTCAGTGATTATATTATAGGCATTTATTTATAATCTCACATAAGAAAGAATTATGTAGTTATTCTTCCATTCTGCTTAAAATGTATATGTAATGTTGAGAGAGTTCTTCCATTCAGCTTTTCCTGCAATACATTCCCATTGAATTAGAGGCACATATAAAAATAAGTAAAATTTTTAAATAATATTTGGCTTGATTTTCCTGCAGTTAGTATCAATGCAGATCAATTAATATTTCAAAAAGCTTCTTCGAAAAAATAGCTGTTTTAAAGTTTTGCAATGTAATTCCAGATGTCTATAACATATTGCCATCTATTGACAAAAGGGAAGAAACACCAACTTTTCTGAGCTGAATGTTAGCATTGGAAATAGAAATCCCTCTCCTTCAGGCATTTATACATAAGTAATTTTATGTATGTACAGAGTTGCTGTGTAATATAATAAAGTTTTCTATATTGCTTGTGTGAAGTCCATGTCCTTCAGAAGTAAGAAATATAGTATTCAATATAATGCATAGAAGGGTTGATCTTAAAACAAATGCTTTCTCACTGGAAAGAACAGAAAAATAACATGTTTATGCCCCATACACCTATCGATTGAAGGCTGAAGGAGTGTGCTGTTGATGGCATGTTCCCATGCCACAGATCGAAAAAACACACTGCTCACAACACATAAGCTCGGAACAGATGACCTTAGCAGTCCCATAGTATTATCTCTGCTATACAAAACTTAAAACTAAAATTTTCTCTAGTTGCTACTGACTGCTTCCTCTCCATGGAGCTACAAGTAATCAAATGTCATTTCACCAGTAGCGGGCCAGCTAGTGAAAACCCAGAGGGAAATGCATTGATCTAGCATGAGGAGTCCCTACATCAGTGAACTACGACAGGGTCTGGATCCATTGCCAGGACATAAATACATTAAAGATGAATTTTCAGTCATGTTGACAGCTATATATGTACATAAGATGTAGTAGTTATTTTTGAGAATACTATGCACCTCAGTAACATATATAAAATTTAAACAAAACAACACCCTGTTCCTTTAGGTATGTTGAAGACACAAAAGTGATTACTTCCACAGGGGGTTTTGTTGTTTTTCTGCCAGTTTCCCCCTTGAAAGTTAACTTAATTATTTGAATTACATGCCCAGTAATTTCAAGAGGCCTGTTGTGATTAAACTACATGGACTGTAAAATGTCACACAAACTAATAATATACTGAAATAATAACAATGTTACAGAAATCAATAAGAGTCAAAGGCAGAGGAAGAGAGGAACAAATGCAAATTAAACAACTATGTGAATCTGAAGGATGATAGATAGGCTGAGGGTTAAGATTAAAAAAAATGGAAGTTCTAGAATATGTTGAAAATGAAAGAAAAACAACTGGCAGGTAATTATTGAACCTAAACATGCAAAGACATGTAGCAGTGGAACAAATTACACTGTTCAATATTTAATTCACTTGGTCTTTTCTTCCCTGGGGCAAGACAGCTTCTGATCTGATCTGCATACCCAGGAGACATTAGAATATTTAAGATATTTCTCACTCCCACTTTGTTGCTTGCCAGTGTTACAGAGAGGACAGCAGGGGAAGAACATTTTCCTGCCTTCATGTGGAAGGAAAGAAAAAGGGAAAGGTTACAGCCTGACCTTGAGGACAGAAACCTGAATGAAAGGGGTGAGTGGAGGCAAGTTTATGGCCATGGCAGAAGGTTAGCACCCTCCTTGCACACCTCACTTCCCCAGGTGCCACTGAGAAATAGATATGAGGTCTCCCTGGAAGACTGACAGTTTAATAGGGATATAGATGATAGGCAACCTGTTCAAGAGGTCTTACCACAATTGGATAGGCCTTCCAGAAATATGACAACCTCTTCCACAAAGAAGAAGAGAAGGGTTCTAGTTGTTGGTGACTCGCTCCTGATGGGAACAGAGGGCCTAATATGCAGAGTTGACTCTCATCACAGGGAAGTCCGGAGTCTACCTGGAGCTCAATTCAGGGATATCATTAGGACACTACCCACTACTGGTCTTCCAGACGGGTGGGTAGGAAGCTGCATTGCGTAGTCTGAGGGGAATGAAGAAAGACTCCAAGGCCTTGGGAAGGTTGGTGAAAGAGTCTGGGGTGCAAGTTATTTTCTCCTCCCTTCTTCCATTTTTGGGTGATGACATGGAATGGAATAGAAGGAATCAGTCCATAAATGCTTGGCTACGAGACTAGTGTTACAGGCAGGGCTTTGGGTTCTTTGATAATGGCTGGTTTTATAAGACACTAGACCTAACTGTAGTACATGGGAAAGGTTTATCTCACAGGGCAAAAGGGTTTTGGGACAGGAATTAACAGGGCTCATTAAGAGAGCTTTAAACTAGATTCGAAGGAGGATGAGGTTGTAACTGGGCTTGCACCAGTGGGGCAGTGCTCTAGTATTGATGAAGACCAGGAGGCCTCCCACTCCCCTAGGGTGAAATTGGCGTACTCAGCTCACTCCCTGAAATTCCTGTACACCAATGCAAGCAGAATGGGAAATAAACAGGAGGAGTTAGAAATCCATGTTCAGTCAGGGGGTTATGATCTGGTTGCAATTACAGAGACTTGGAGGGACAGCTCACAAGACTGGAATGTGGTCACGGATGGCTATGTCCTTTTTAGGAAAGACAGTCCAGCAAGGCGAGGTGGTGGAGTTGCTCTTGGTCTGAGACAGCAACTAGAATGTATTGGGTTCTGTCCAGGGACAGAAGAGGAGAGAGTTGAGAGTTTGTGGGAGCGAGTTAAGGGTCAGGCTGGCATAAGTGATGCTGCTGTGGGTGTCTATTACAGGCCACTGGATCAGGCCAAGGAGGTTGATGAGGGCTTCTAGAGGCAGCTGATAGAAGTCTCACAATTACAGACGCTGGGTCTCATGAGGGATTTTAACTTCCCTGATATATGTTGGAAGGCCTACTCAGCCATCCATCCACAGTCCAGGAGGTTCCTCCAGTGCATCGATGATAACTTCCTGATGCAAATAGTGGATGAGCCAATTAGGAGAGGAGTGCTGCTGGATCTTATACTCATTAACAAGGAGGGTCAGGTTGAAGTGGAGAAGGTTGAGGGCAGCCCTGATTGCAGCGACCATGAGATGGTTCAGGATCTCATGTGGCAGGAACAGAATAGCAAGAGGAATCACAACCCTGGACTTCAGTGGGGCCAACTTTGGCCTTTTCAAGCAATTGTTAGGGGAAATCCCATGGGACAGCGTAGTAGAAGGTAAAAGGGCCTAAGATAGTTGGTTAACATTCAAGGATCACTTCTTCCAAGCTCAAGATCAGAGCATCCCAACAGGTAGGAAGTCCAGTAAGGGAGCTGGGAGACGTGCATGGTTAAACAGGGAACTGCTGGGCAAACTCAAGTGGAAGAAGAGAGTCTACAGATCATGGAAGAAGGGGCTGGACACTTGGGAGAAATAAAAGACTGTTGTCAGAGGATGTAGGGAGGCAACCAGGAAAGCTAAGGCCTCCTTGGAGTTAAACCTTGCAAGAGAGGTCAAGGACAACAGAAAGGGCTTCTTCAAATACATTGCAGGTAAATATAATACTAGAGGCAGTGTAGGTCCACTGGCAAATGAGGTGAGTGCCCTGGTGACAGAGGATACAAAGAAGGTGGAGTTACTGAATGTCCTCTTTGTCTCAGTCTATACTGCTGGAGGCTGTCCTGAGCAGCCCCAAACGCCTGAGGCCCCAGAGGAAGTCAGGATAAATAAGGAGTTTGCCTTGGTTGATGAAGACTGGGTTAGGGACCAATTAAGCAATCTGGACATCCATAAATCCATGGGTCCTGATGGGATGAATCCATGGGTGCTGAGGGAGCTGGTGGAAGTCACTGCTAGGCCACTCTCCATCATCCTTGGTAAGTCATGGGGAACAGGAGAGGTGCATGAGGACTGGAGGAAAGCAAATGTCACTCCAGTCTTCATAAAGGGCAAGAAGGAGGACTCAGGTAACTATAAAACAATGAGCTTTATCTCTATCCCCAGAAAGGTGATGGAACATCACCATCCTTGATACTGTCTCTAGGCATATCAAAGATAAGAGGTTCATTAGAGGAAGTCAACATGGCTTCACCAAGGGGAAGTCATGTTTGACCAACCTGATAGCTTTTATGAGGACATAACCAGGTGGATAGATGATTGTAAAGCCCTGGATGTGGTTTATCTTGATTTCAGTAAAGCATTTGACATCATCTCCCACAGCATCCTTGCAGCTAAACTGAGGAAATGTGATCTGGATGATCAGGTAGTGAGATAGATTATGAACTGCCTGAAGGAAAGAACCCAGAGAGTTGTGGTCAATGGGATGGAGTCCAGATGGAGGCCTGTATCTAGTGGAGTCCCTCATGGGTCAGTACTGGAACCAGTACTATTCAGTATAGTCATCACTGACTTGGTTGAGGGAGTATAGTGCACTGTCAGCAAGTTTGCTGATGACACAAAACTGGGAGGAGTGGCTGCCATTCAGCAAGACCTGGATAGGCTGGAAAGTTGGGCAGGGAGAAATTTAACGAAATATAACAAGGGCACGTGCAGAGTCTTGCATCTGGGCAAGAACAACCCCATGTACCAGTATAAGTTGGGGACTGACCTGTTGGAGAGCAGTGTAGGGGAAAGGGACCTGGGGGTCCTGGTGGACAGCAGGATGACCACGAGCCATCAATGTGCCCTTGTGGCCAAGAAGGCCAATGGCATCCTGGGGTGTATTAGAAGGAGTGTGGTTAATAGGTCAAGAGAGGTTCTCTTCCACTTCTAACCTGCCCTGGTGAGGCCGCATCTTGAATATTGTGTCCAGTTCTGGGCCCCTCAGTTCAAGGAGGACAGGGAACTGCTTGATAGAGTCCAGCGCAGAGCCACAAAGATGATTAAGGGAGTGGAGCATCTCCCTTATGAGGAAAGGTTGAGGGAGCTGGGTCTCTTTAGCTTGGAGAAGAGGAGACTGAGGGGTGACCTCATTAATGTTTATAAATACACAAAGGGCAAGTGTCAGAAGGATGGAGCCAGGCTCTTCTCTGTTATGTCCAATAATAGGACAAGGGGCAACAGGTGCAAGCTGGAGCATAAGAGGTTCAGCAGAAACATAAGGAAAAACTTTTTTCACTGTGAGGGTGACAGAGCACTGGAACAGGCTGCCCAGAGGGGCTGTGGAGTCTCCTTCTCTGGAAACATTTAATACCTCCCTGCACGCGTTCCTATGTGACCTACTCTAGGCGGCCCTGCTTTGGCGGGAAGGTTGAACTAGATGATCTTTCAAGGTCCCTTCCAACCCTTAACATTTTGTGATTCTTTGATTCTGTGATTCTGTGCCATTGTAAGTTGTGTTGACTAGACGAGGGGAATGTGAAGAACTGAAACAACCTCATATGGTAATCATTCCAGGTCTCTGATATTCTGGTAAACTCAGACAGTAGCAGTAGCCTGCATACCCATCTGTCTTCAAATGTCTAAAGGAAACTAATCCTTGTTTTTGAATGCAGACTTTATCAAGTTTGTATTTCACTATCTTCATATAAGACTGCTAGAAGTGATTTCAGTAAGGTTCAACTGTGGAGATAACTGCATCCTCTGAAGGCAGTTATCCCAGCAGAAGTAGCAAAGACTCTATCAAAACCCTGTCATGGAATCAAAAGACAGGTTGATCCATGGGCTTTCTACTGTTTAATGAAAGACCTGCCTCTTCATGTGAACAGGTACAAAAAGCAACAGTCCAAAAACAATGGGCCATTGTATTTCTCACCAAGAACAACCTCATTAATGAAAGAATCTTGAGCAAAAGAGAAGGGGAAAATATGTTTACTGTGGCCAGAACCTCTGGTCTGCTAGTTGTGTTACCCCTAACAAATCATAGAATCATAGAATGGTAGGACTTGGAAGGGACCTCTGAAGATCATCGAGTCCAACCCCTCTAACAAGGGGCAGGCCACACAGGAACAGATCCAGGCAGGTCTTAAAAGTCTCTAGAGGAAGAGATGCCACAACCTCTCCAGGCAGCCTGTTCCAGTGCTCTGTCACCCTCACAGTAAACAAATTTTTCCTCATGTTCAGGTGGAACTTCCTGTGTTTCCCCTTGCTGCCATTACTTCTTGTCCTATTACAGGGCACCACAGAAAAGAGACTGGCCCCTTCTACTTGACACCCACCCTTCAGATATTTGTAAACATTAATAAGACCCCCTCTCAGTCTTCTCTTCTCCAGGCTAAACAGCCGCAGGGCTCTCAGCCTTTTCTCATAAGATAAATGTTCCAGTCCCTTCATCATCTTTGCAGTTCTCTGTTGGACTTTCTCTAGTATTTCCCTCTCCCTCTTTAACTGGGGAGACCACAACTGAACACAATATTCCAGATGTGGTCTCACTAGTGCAGAGTGAAGAGGGAGGAGAACCTCCCTCGACCTGCTGGCCACATTCTTCTTTATGCAGCCCAGGATACCATTGGCCTTCCTGGCTACAAGGTCACATTGCTGTTCCAGGGAGAACTTATTGTCCACCAGGACGCCAAGATCCCTCTCCATGAGGCTGCTTTCCAGTGGGTCTACCCCTAACCCGTACCAGTGTTGTTCCTCCCCAGGTGTAGGACTCTACACTTATCCTTGTTGAACTTCATTTGGTTTGCCTTTGCCCCGCTCTCTACTCTGTCCAGATCTCGCTGAATGGCAGCACAGTCTTCTGCTCTATCAGCCATTCCTCCCAGTTTAGTATCATCAGCAAACTTGCTGAGGGTACACTCAAAAACTGTCCCTCCACACCCACCTCTTTTCACCTACCACCACCATTATTTTCCGCTTTCACTGCAACAGTAGCCCTCACCTCACTGGGAAGCTGCTGAAGCTGGCAAAGCTCAGAGGTATTAACCACATTATACATGTCCTTCAGAAAGGCTCTGGCCCATATATATCTGCTTGTGCTGCAGCACTGCAGGTAGATTTTGGCTAACTATTCCCAGAGAAATCACTAGGAATCACTAGGAAATCACTTCTAAAGGCGTCAGTCTTTTTTTCTTCTTTCTTTTCCATTACTGATGTCAGCAGTTTTTTAAAACCCGTGTTATCAAAATGATAGTAGAGAGAAGGTTTTGCAGAAAAGGTAAAATCCTAGAAATATTTTATATTCCTACTTATAGTAATGGATTTGTTAATAATAAGACTAAACATACATCATGCAGTGCTATAAGTTTGAGGGTAGCAGAACACTAGTTAAATACAGTACTTGAAAGAAGCAACATTTTATCTGTTCAAAAGAAGGTAAAAATTACCTTTTGAATTTGCTGATGAAATAGTGTAGAAAATACCATGGAAAAGCCTTGACAACTTTCCCTGTTATTTTATACTTACACATTTGGAAATCAAATAGAATCTAGGATCTCACAGTGTCCCACGCCCCTGGGAGCTTATATTTTAGTGTTTGATGTGCTAAAACTGTCAGTAAGGGGTCAGCAAGGACAAGATGTTTTTTCAAGATATACTTGTTTTAAATACCCTTACTTCTGAGATAAATAGTTTTTTGAGTTCTGTAACGAAGATGGAAACTACTCAAATGATCTAGAGAACTTTGGTGAAAGATCTTACTGGCTTTAGACACTGTGAGGCCTCTAAATATTTCATATTTATCTAGAGAAGCAGAAAATGAAAGAAGAACAAGTCTAAATTATCTTACATGCTATGAAGAGATAGTTTAGCTTTCAAAGAGCTTAGAGTATTTCAGACTTATATTTGTGTCAATATGAATGAGATAGCACTTAGAGTCTATAGCCCCATTTTTAGGAGCTTCAGAACACCATGAAAATTACTTTTTGGAAGATGATGGAATAGTTTGTGCTTTTTCTTGCTTTAAAGGTCTTCGTGATTGTTTTCATAAGGTTCTTTGAGCTGTTCTTAGCTAGTTTGGGTGGCAACATTAAAACTATGATTTTCTGTGATTCGAGTTTGCCTAGATGTTCCTTTGAACTCCAAAGCCAGCAAGTTGTCTGTGATTTAAAAGTTCTATTACAATGTCATTTAAAATATGGCCTAAAAATAAAGCCTTTGTTTTAAATAAAATCAGCAGACTCCATTTGACCATCCAAACATCAGCAAGGAAAGAATAGATTGAGGATATATGTATATTATTCAGTTCCACTGGGTCAATTCATGTACATTTTCCACTTTTGCGCTCTTTTCAGGACTGCCTGTAATGAACAAAAGCCTTGGGTAACAGTTGCCTGAAGCCTAGGTGGAGATGGACCTGCTAACTGTGATGAAAAAAACATGGAGGAAAACACACTCTACAAGCAATTAACATAGGCTCCAAAAAAAGGTGTTACAATAATGGCACCAAAACTTTTACCTTAGGGACAGAGTGAGTGCTCAGGTTATATCAGGGAACATGCAGCAGTAAGTGATAAAGAGCCACCTGAGGTTTTGTTAGTTCTGCTAGTGTGTCCATGAACTCTTCTGAGGTCTTTGAACTACAAATTACAGAGGAACATCTCCTCTCTTTCGTCTTTATACACAGGTATAAAGGTGGAGAAGGTGGAGAAACTAAATGCATGCATGCAGTCCTAGTACTAAGTCTGTCCCATACGTGAATGATGGGCAAAGAATGTACAGTATGGGCAGATTAAAGAGGTGAGAGAGAATTTAAGTTTTCTTCAGTGTTGGCACTGGAACTGAGATGATCAGCTTTGTGGAGGCTGAGCATGACCCATCGTGGGGCCAGCTGTTGCCTGGACTCTATGGGGAAGCTGAGGCAACTTGCCCTCCACTGCACAATGCTCCACAGCATCCCTTCCCTTGACAAGTGTTGAGGAAATGCAGAGAGAAGATTGCTATTTTCTATGTACATACTTGTCCTGCTAGGGGCTGCTGTGGTGGCTGCTGCCTGTTTGCATAGGGTCTAAACCACAAACACTTTGCAAACTGAATTTTGGCTTCCTCACTTGACACAGAACTGAAATTCTGAGTAATGTTTATAAACTGCAGTTTCTCACATTTAAAATTTGTTTCTCTCATTTATTTGGTTTTTTTTAGATAACATCTCACATGATAAATAGTATCTAATCACTACATGATGCTCAGGGCTTCAAATGATTTCTGCAGTAATTTTTACCTGCTGATATGTGAATTGGAAACACTTGACCTGCAGGCTGCTTTGGAGCAATGGGTTCAGCACAGGAGGCTGCGATGCACACTGTGCTGTGTCTCCTTGCTTGGTTTTGTGACTGTAAAACTCAAAGCATTAAGTTTTAATTTAAAGCAAGATGAATTTCTTAAACTGGGTTTGCAAGGTTAGTTTAGCTTTTCATAAATGGATGTCCCTATCTCCCTTTGTGTTAGGAAGTGCCCCACAAAATCACTCCAGGGTACAAACCACTCCATATTGCAAATGGAGGTGACCTATTAGCTCAATGGAACAAAAGACATGGGTTCAATGAAACCTCACTACTATTTTAACACAGATGTTTCCTCATTAATGACAAGAACAGAGGAAACAACAACAACAAGGATCTTAGATGCCAAAATGGAAAGAAAAAGGTACGAGCATTTCCAGGATGAGGTTTAAACTCCTGGACTGTTTCCCTTTATGTAATCTTCAGCTGCCAACATGAAAAACTTGTACATGTAGTAACAAGGGATGCTGGCAAATGGACCCCATGTGGGTGGACTAATTTGAAAGTGTTTTGAATGACAGTCTTAAACTTCTATCAGACCAGTAAGCAGAAAATCTGAAGTTAAATAAGTGATTTTAATCTTGTTTTACAGTTACACCTTTCTTTTATATTCCTAGGAAGTCCTAGAGTTCTTTCTTTATTGGAATAACCACTAATAACTGTCAGATGGAGATTAAATATGGAATGACAGAATCACAGAATGGTAGGTGTTGGAAGGGACCTCTGGAGATCATCTAGTCTACCCCACTGCTAAAGCAGGTTCACCTAGAGCAGGTTATACAGGATCACATCCAGGCTGATTTGAAAGTTTCCACGGGAGACTCCACAACCTCTCTGGGCAGACTATTCCAGTGCTCGTCACACTCACAGTAAAGAAGTTTTTCCTGATGTTTATGTGGAACTTCCTGTGTTCTAGTTTGTGCCCATTGCCCCTTCATTGGGCACCACTGAAAAGAGACTGGCCCATACAATTAAATTTGCACCAAGTTAGGAATTTCCTTGTGCTAATCAACAAACGTACTTGTCTTGCCCTGTATTCAAGTTACTGCCACACACTTTTTGAGAACTGTGAGTTTCAGAAAAGTCTTTTGCCTGTCCTCCTGTTTGCCAATAAAATTCCAGATAAGACTGCTCACAAGAAGTTGTATCATCATCACTGACATCTACATTATCTGCTCCCAAACTACACAGATACAGTGGGAGTGTTAACCCTCCTGTCTTAACCACTTTCACACTGTTGAAGAGTGAGTTGCAACACTAGCTTTCTGAAGACTGTGCCAGTGCCCTAGTTTTAAGAGCTACCATGTTAGTAGGTATTGAGCTTTCCACTGTTTACCAGTTATCTTAGAATTTCCCTGAGACACAATCCAAAGTGAAATTTTTATTTTTGTAAGCTCAAGTACAACAGATACAGCATATTTAGAAAAAAAATGCACTGAAGCAATAAAAAAAAAATCACAACCCTTGAGTAGTTTTCACTGGCATTTTTATTTAGGTCCAATATAGTTCTCCTTCTATATGTTGTCATTTTCCACTCGTCATTCACTTAGATTAAAAAATCTTTGTGGCCTTTTGTAGGAAGAATTTGACTTTCAATTTAAAAAGCACACAAACATCATTTAAAGAGCTTCCAGCTTTTAATTAGAAGAAACTGAAATATGTTGTGTGTGCAAGAAAATCTCCCATTAAATACATGTATATTTAAAAGTTTTACACAAAAGGATATTAATTGTAATTTGTGACTAGATTAATTACACCTGATCATAGATGAAATTTTCCATAGTACCTAGTGGGGCCTTCACTAGAGTTGTACAATTCATGAGTTGAGTACAATCAATCATGTTTCCACAAAATACATATTTTTTCTGCTGTATTTGTTTGGGGTTGTTTTTCACTTTGCCCTGCATTTAAGAGCTGTTACACTGTGGCCCTACTAAGGCATTCCAACACTTGGAAACCTTCAAGAGAAACAAGCCTTGTGGAAATTTTTAATGATCAAAACCCATGACTCCTGTGACTATTTGGAAGAGAAATTGGCATGTGAAACTCAGAAAAAGGAGGTCACTGATAGGACAGATGCAATAAACAAAATCAAGAGCATAAATAAATGTGTGGAATTTGGTCTCTACTGGATTTAATAAAATATCACTGTCAGAGACCTGAGAGCACCGGTAGACCAGCCTCACCTGGGACTCCCACCCATGCCCTCCGCCCATGGGCCTTGGAGCTTCATTTCAGCTCAGGCCTGAGCCCCTAGTTCCTGCCCGAGCTATCTTGTAGCTTGTCTGTCCCCAGTCCCATCCTGTACATGGACCCCTCAGACCCATATTGCAGTCATGTGTCCCATCCCGCCCACAGCCCTGTCTCCTGCTGCTCCTGATAGGACTCTCTGAATGGGGCTGTGAATGGACCCTGTTACCAGCACCCAAGTCTGCCTGGCCTGCTCAGGTACTGCAGAACGGTGCCTTGGTCAGTGATGGCACTGCCTGGGCTGGGATCACCCTTGGCTCCTGGCTCACTCTTCTTTCTTTGTAAAGACAGGAGAAAATTTTTTTTATTGCTTTCATAAATTGCTATGTGATCTGTACATAATACTCAGAAAAGGACAAAAAGCTGAATGTAAGCACATCAAGAATGCCCAATACTCAGGGGAAAGGAAATCCACCCACTACTGAGACTTGGAGCCTGCATGTGATAATACTGTGCCTGGCAAACCAAAGGAAGATGAAAGAGAGAATCAGGATAATCCTCTCAACTGCTAAGAGACCTTGGTCATGTAACATCAGTGCCCCAAATAGCAGAAAATGTTCTTTATTCTTGGTTAATGTTTAAAGGCTTCTAAGTGCAATACTGCTATGGCTGTGATTGAAAAGGACAAATACTGCTCACAAACTTAAATCAAGGTTTTCTCTCATTTCCTACTCAACACATTTTTTGCTCAAAATACTGACAAAGCTGTTGCTTTGAGAGACAATGACAGTAGCTGAAAACATAGATTGACTCTAGGAGCTCAGGTCTTCTAGCATAATGCAAAAGTCTTTACCTTACCCTGTGTGGGTTGCAATACTTGTGTATTTGACATTTTAACACCACCGGGAAAAAAAACACTCCTGGTAGCGTAAAGTTGGGAGAACTCCAGCCTGCATAGCTGTTTTGAATGCCTAATTTCCATTTCCACTTGCCCAGGAAATGCTGGCACTAGCAAAAGTATAGTTTACTTGGGGACCAAATGTATCGGGTTTTAAAAATTTGCCACAGGCACAAATTTCTGGAAGCACTCTGTTTTGGAAAAGTCAAATCATGTCTTTCATTAGTTGGAGTATTTCTCTAAAAGAACAGGATTAGCTATACTGATTCTTGGATGTTGTTGGCCAGGAATCTGCTTTAGATTCCCTGTGATGTTCTTCACTCATGGGAGCAGCCCTGTCTCTCATCCTCTACAGAGGAACTAGAAGTCTGAGATTTTCTGTGACAACTCAGGAGCTAGGAAGTTCAAAAACTCCTTGGAATCAGCTTGCATTTCAGCAATGACTTAAGGAAGTAAACATGATTCATGAGGCAGCATTTCCTAAAAAAACATTCCAACAACCACTGAATGGGACCTCTGCTCCCTCTTCACTGGCACTGGATTTCCATCAGTGCTGGTATAATACTACTAGTGTACACAGCTGCCCCTGTAAAGGCCTATGAGAGCTCACTCCTCACTCCTGAGATTAGCTCTCCAGAGAGTACATAACCCCCTGAATCTGTACTACTTTATGATTCCCTTCATGGTTAATGAGGAGGACAGCACAGGCTCTTTTATCTATTCACTCTCTCCCAAGATTTTAAATTCCCTCTCCCAGAGCTCTTGGTGGAAAGAAGCAATTTGTAAGAAAGAATTAAAGATTTGTTAGGAAGGTGACTTGGAACCCAAGTGCCCCTAGCTTAGTATACTAGCCAACAGCTACTGCTGGAGTTGTTTGTTGTTTATACGAAGCAGGATAGCTTCAGCAGGAGATACTCTGGTCTCAGGATACAATGTGGGACAGGGACTGAATTTTTACATAAACTTGAAAGGGGGTCTCTTGCTTTCCAGTGACATTAAACCCCATGAAACCAGATATTCTGGGGAGGCTCCCAGTTTCTTATGAAAAGGGACTTCTCTCCTTCCATTAAAAAAAAAAAAAGGACTCGAGTAGGTGGTGCTTGAACAGCAACAGGCATATCCCACAGGCTTGGAGTTGATGTGTACCTACCTTCCAGAGACACAATTTGCCCCTATTGCTTCTGAGCACCCCTGGCTGGTAATATCAGTATTTCATCCTCAGCACACTGGCTTCTGGAAATCCTTTTCTTTCATCGCACGTATTTCACCATCTGTTATTCAAGGCACATGGGCACCTATCCTGAATTCCACTAAACACCAGGACAGCAGCCCTATTGGTTTCAAGCATCCCACTGTGTTATCCTGAGAAACTAAACTCAGAGCAGTCTAGGTCCAGACCTACAAAGGAACATAGAAAATCCCCAGAGGAGTCAGGTTACTCAGTATCTTCTAGAATCTGGGAGAATAGTAACTAAATCATTAGACAACTTCCTCTCACAGGTGCATTGCATAGATGGATAATGCAATAATTAGTTGTGGATTAATGAAATTCATCTGGAATATCAAAGAGAGGATTTTCCCTCCTAATAACTATTTGTTATTAGCCCTCATATACTTTCAGATATAGCCAATCCTGTACTCCTAGTAGTTGCAAAGTCTAATATTGGCAATATTGAGCTGTGGTAGCTAATTAGGCAAAGGAAAGAAGAAGCAGAATATATACAGCTGTAAAACTCCTTTTCCCAGGAAAAAAACCCAACAACAACAAAACCCCAAACAGACAAAAAACCCACAAACAAACAAAAAAAACCCCCACAAAATACTCATCCCATTCCATTTGTTTGTTCTTTTATAGAAGTCTTATTTCTACTATTTGCACTTTCTACACACATACAATGAATGCCATCTTCACAGTAAGATACTTCTGCTGCCCTTTACACTACTTCTTGATGTCTGAGAAACAGTTTGTTATTCAATTATCGAAATAACTGCACAGTTGTGAGATTTAACACCACTGGATATTTCAATGCAGATTTTAAATGTTTCTTTAGTGGTCTAATTTTCAGGGTGATTTGATTCATTTTTACTCCTGTATTCCCATAGCAACTGTAGTCAGAAATGTCTTTCACTGTTTCAGTAGGCTGAAAAGCTTCAGCCTTTTTCCCCAAGATGCAAGGCTACATACTGGGATTGATGGTAACATCTTTGTCACAGGAGGTGGTGATGCCTAAGAAGACCAAGCTTGCAGGCTGCCTGGAAACTGTAGCTGATTCAAAATGCAGTGGTCTGCCAGAACAGAGAGTTGAAAAACATTGTACTAATCTTTAAATTGTACATTGGCCACCACTGGAGCCTGGTTTTAATTCAATGCACTGTCCTTATCTCTAAAGCTTTAAGATTTGGCTGACTCTGAGAATATCTATTTTTTGTCTGCTTGCATGAAGGCTGCAGTTGATGATTTTTTTTGACTGTTCAGCTCTAGACTGAAAGATGAAGGAGGCAGAGGCACAGTGCACCTGCTACTTCTTCCCATTTCTTGAGTTCACCTTTTTTTCCTTTTCAGACTGCAATATACTAATTCAGATTTCCCCATTAAGGAACATAGCAAATTTCTCTCACAACATGCAGTAATGGTGGGTTTTTTCATTACTTTCCTATTAAAGAAAGCTCCATGTTGTCACTGGCAAACATATTATCATCTCTTTTTATGAAGAAGTCTGCTAGATGCGATGCTAAGAAGTGTTTTAAAAATGTCTCTAATAATAAAAAAGCAGAAATAGGAAAGAAGCTTTTTCCTGTGCTTTGTCTGGAGACCAAATAAAGCCTACTGCTGACATGTGTCTGATGCATTTATGCTATTCAGCAGCAATTTTATTTCATCAATATGTTACCAGCTGGACACAATAAAAGCATAACTGTACCTCAACATTTTTTTAGCCAGGGCACACAACATGCCTTGAATGCCTTGTGAATACCATATGTTTCTTCTGCAAGCAACAACAGATATTAGTGCAATTGTGTAATTTCTAGATTTCAGACTCAGTCCTGCAATTAATATATATGTGGTCTGTAATTATAGTGAAAACAGTGGACTTATTAAAATAAATGACTTGTGCTTAAATGATTGTAACAGCAAAGCCTTAAAGATAAAAAAGCTGTTTATTACATCTATTTCTTCAGATTTTCAATTACTCTTTGTATGCATCAATCTTTATTTAGCATGGTTGCCATTGCATACAAATACAAAGGTATGCCAAAAATATATACAGCAGCAACTAAAGCAGCTGAAAGCCTATGCAAAGACAGATAAGGAAATGCAGATTGATAGAAGCTCACACTTGTGTTCAATCCCCATCCACCTTACAAGCTGAAACACAGTAATATGCAGAAGAGAGAAGGCTTTGTATCAGAAACAAAGCAAACTGCCCCCCTCACAGGTTCTTTTCCATAGATTATACTGAAATGAACTGAGGTGACAGCAGAGATTAACTGTTTCTTTCTAAGCATTGTTAAAACAGTGAACAATAAGAGATGAAACCTGCTCTATTCACAATAGCAGGTATCCACATGGATATCCTGTTAGAAGATGGTAGTTCATATTAGTCTAGGCTTAAGACAGAGGATTTCCACTTCTTGTGAAAGAGTTTTTTCTATATGGCTGTTTTAAAGCAGGTTGGTCTCTGAGAAAACTCAGTCCTATCATCACATATTAGATTTTCAAATCATGTTGAGATAACACCTGTGTCCTTGCCCAAAAATCATGGGAGGTCTAGATAGGGTAAGAGCTGAATTGTGGAACCCTGCCAGCCTCAGCACTGGGATGACTGATAGACTGCAGAGATGGGGCAGTTCTGTGCGTTTTCATGAAGAAGGATCCACATGTCGGTGGAATTTTAATAACTATTTGGATAATACCTACAGATTTTTAGTTCCCCTAGGTAGCCACAGAGCATCTGCAGGAGCTCAGTTTACAAGTCTAGTCTTTGTGGTATCTTTTCTGCTTCTAGACTCTGTTTCAGCATCTGAACCCTTTCGTTTGTCAAGTCATTAAACTCAGACAACCAAAGCCTTGCTCTGTTGATGTCTAACCCTGCAGAAGCCAAAATTTATGCATAAGTGAGTTTTATTATTAAATGTCCCCACTGTATCTCAGGAAGGTAAGCGCATTCAATCTGTGCTCCCTTTAACTGGCAACATCTGGTGCTAGTCAGGTTTAATTGTAATTGCTTTGGAAATCCATAATCTTTTTTATTTCATTTATCTTGAATTAATCCCCCTTAACAAGCACTCAGAACAGCCTTTTTCCCTCTAAGTATGTTGGCCACAGAGCCATTGTTGTGACTCATTATTGAGAGCTTTTTCTGCTTAGCAAAACTGAGGCAGAGGAACAAGTTTTTACTGTTCTGCTACCCTGCATTTATAAAGCTCATATGAGTGGGTTATACGCAAAAGTCCTTCTGTAGAAGGTCACCCAATCAACAGCTAGTGCAAAGAACCATGAAGTTTTATTGATATAATTCTTTGCTTTCAACTTTTTTCACCTAGAAGCTTTTTTTAAATTGCTAGTAAAGTTTCTGAGTATAATTGCAATTAATTTACAGTAATTAGAAAAATTATGGCTCTGAGTCTTATATCATTGTGTCTATTTAGCCCACCAATATTTCAATGTATAAGCATCAAAATATCTTTCAAACTCCAGTCCTCATTTTCTCATTTCTCCAGCTTCTTGAGGAAGTTGTAATGGTTTTTCCCCCCTGCTCTGCTTTCTGTTATATTGGATTGTAAATTGTTAAGGCTGAGAATTGTTTTATTATGTCTCTATGAAGAATAACTAGGAAAATTATTTTTCTCAGGCTCACTGGATGTTAATATATTAATTACTATAATAATTGAGGGAAGATCACAAACATAAGTTGTGATGGATGGCTGCTCACTTTTCTCCACCCAGGCCATGAGTTGCAGTGGAAGGTGAAAGGGGAGGAGGAAATACAGGTACTTCTCTCAACCACTTCCCTCCCTTTCCATGCCTATTGTGATGGGACATCTGATGTTACTGGAGAAGACACACTAAGATCTTTTCATTGATTCATGGAGATTACACCTCAGAGGGATCATCCAGTCAGACCTCTTCCTAAGCAAGTAAGTTCTCTATATTCAAATTACAAAGCATAATTATACTGAAGTCTTTCTTTTGTTGCTTTCTGTGGGCAGAGAACAAGAGACCAAGTACTGTCACTGTACTTGAGTTTACAATAGTTTTGTAGCAGGGAGGTATTCAGGTGATCAGTTCATCAGATATGGTCAGTACACATAAACAAGGCTTGTAATCTCAGGTCTTGGGAGAGCTGGGCTGTTCACGTCTGCCTACAGATGGCTTAATGTTTTGCAAAAACACGGTGACAAGAATCTTAGACTGCATGTAGATTGTCATGAGGGGAAAAAAAAAAGTACTTTCTGATCTTTATCTAGAGACATGCTGAGAGCTAAGCTTTTCAGGTCATTCTAAAAATACATATTACTTCTTATTTCATTGACAAATCATAAATGATCATGCAGTGCTTAATTACCCTGACTGCCCTCACACTGATAACACAGTATTATAATATAGTCACTCTTTATCAAGATTGAAGTATGTTCTTTTATAATTATTATTTATAATTAAGGATTTGTTGACACAGCTATAAGGGCATGCTGATAGCAGTCGACTTGGTAACAAACCCGAAATTGGCTATAATCACTGTAATAAATCAATTTCACCAGGATTATTGCTAGTGTAAAACAAATAGTCTGTAAGAGTAATATGTGATTAAAGAAGTGTCTCTGTCAGATCTTAGCAGCTAGGAATTTAGAACATAAAACTAAACTCCTAATGTAGAATGTAAAACTAACAGAGCTGCTGATAAAAAAAAATTAGGTAAAAACTCTCCCAAAGGGTCAACAATCAAGGAACAAATCAAGATGAATAAAAGGAACACTTGATCAAATTTTGAAGCTGACAAGAAAACACAAGCCAGCATGCATACTACCACACAAAGCTGGCAACCTCAAAGCCCAAAGCAGCCTCAATGTCATTAAGCTCCCTGCCCTTGCAGTGTTATGGAAGTTCACATCATTAATGGGAGAACAAGGGAGACTTCTGGAACGATACCACAATGAAACAATAAGCATGATTCTTTCAGCTGGTCTAACCAAAACTCATTAAAACAAAGGTCAGGATCCATTAGTGCAGTAGTTAAACTGCAGCTTCACATTTCTGTTTGTTTCAAAGAGTTAGTGCCAGGACAGTCATGCCTTCTACTCAACTAAAGTATCCATAGAACCTCTGATCAATTTTGGTCATAAGAGGAATCACGTTACTCTTGCCTTCAAAGAATGAAGGATGGCTGTTCTCAGACCAGTTTGGTCATGTTCCTTGCTTGTATCCTAAATGGGGAAATAAAAATGACTGATTTCACTTTTGGACTATATTATTTTTCACATTGCCCAAGCAAAACTGGATGCTGAGGGCTTTCCTACAGTGAACAGATTTCTGAACATGTCAGAAAAATGAGTTATGAACTAGAGTGACAGCTTCCATGATAACTTATGCTACATGTTTCACTTACCTTTTTTCCCTCATCCCTTAGAATACAGGGTAGACTTCAGTGGATTAACAGCTTAAACTGGAGGGGGGGAAGGCTTTTGGATGTATCTTTTGGTCTCTGGAAACCAGAAAAATCTTCCTGCATCCATGTACACGCCCAGAAAATCTAGAAGTTCACCAAGGTAGGAGTTAAAAATGTTGAGTGAAGTAAAAAGTTTAAAAGTTTAGAAGAAGTTAAAAATGTAAAAATACCATTTCCTATATCTATATTTAAATATTTTCAAGATCTTGACACACTGATTTATAATGTTTGTGGTTTATTAATCTTAAATAGACTAACTAGCTCGTAGTAAAGATGAAATTCTTTTGAGTAATCCTTTCAGACAAGTACAACAGGAAAATATTAACATGGTTTTGCACCTACAAGTGAATGCAAACCACACTTAGGAGAATTATTTACTGCTTTTATGAGAAAGAAAATAAATTAATGCAGACTATAAAATCATACAAATAAAAATCAACACCAAAATTAGGGACTGAATATATAAGAAA
The DNA here is from genome assembly GCA_025331215.1 of Actenoides lindsayi. Taxonomy (NCBI): domain Eukaryota; kingdom Metazoa; phylum Chordata; class Aves; order Coraciiformes; family Alcedinidae; genus Actenoides; species Actenoides lindsayi. The sequence goes on from WTSP01000547.1 coordinate 63,617, forward strand.
TATGTAGAGCAAAAATTACAGTGAAAAGCTCAGTACTACAGTGTTCAGCTGATTCATAACCAACTTCATTAAACTGCAAGGTAGGAAGGAGAGAGAAGGTCAACAGCTACTGCTGCAAAGTCCATTTCCTTTTACTTTATTCATAACTTTTTGAAGAATGACTTTTCATATCCTTAGCTGTTACTAGAGCACAAACCCCTCTATGTCATCAGCCCCTGTTTCAATGCTGCCACTGTGCATTTACTGTCCAGTCCAGCTCAAAATAACATCCACAAATAAGACTGCACAACTAAACCCACACAAATGCAAATAATGTGTTGGAATTTTAAATAAAAATTTGACAGAACCTGCAAGTGAAATCCTCTTTTTATTCTTGAGACAGGACAGCAAGAAAAGTTGCTGCAGCTACCTCCAACTTGTTTTCTTGAAGGAGTGGCAATGCACAGAAAGAATGGAAAGCTGGCAGCTCAGTGGGAAGCTTATGTGACTTATAACTGCTGAAGCATGCTGAGCAGGAAAGTTGGACCCTGGCAGAAAAGTGCCCAGGTGTATTCACTGTGTCTCTGCATAGCTGCAGAAAGAAATAGCATTGCTTTACCACGAGCTTTAATTAACTAGACCTGGAACAAAGCAGTCTGCTTATTTTAGTAACTCTTCAGCCCTGTAATGTTAGCAGAGTAGACAAAAATTAAGACCAAATTGGGGAGCTTAGAGAGGCCTGTCAAGGTACAGTTGCCTGATGAGAATTTTGTCTGTTAGGATGTCAAGTATTGACTTGCTGCTGGTGTCAATCACTATTCAGCAGGAATCTGACTCAATCAATACATAGCTCACACTGATGATAATGAAGACAGTTGTTTCTTCACAGATCTGTATGCCTTAAAATAATGATGTTGCATCTTTAAGACTGGTGTTCTATTCCTAAAAATAGAATCTAAATAACATAGGTTTCAGGCAAAATTTTTGACAAACTGGGTATTAGCAGCTTCTAAGTTTCTGTAACAGTCTCCTTAGTCTATTTTGTCCCTATTTTGTGCCTATTTTGTGGAAGGGTTTTATTTTAAGATAAGACAAAATCTTTAAAATTATCATATTAGCAGTTATGTTAAATGCTAGCACTCTCCAAAATTTTCTTTTTTACTTTTTTTCCTCCACATCAGAAAATGAGTCTGATAATGCTTTGACTGAAGTCAGTAGAATGGTTCCCATTCAATTACACCCTAAAGCTGCAATGGGATTGGCTAATGAGTATAATGCCAAAGCCAGTGCAAGTGATGAGCAAACGGTTTTTATGATGCACAGTCAATAACGAACATTTTCCTTCAGTTTTTCTGGAAGGCCTAATTTCAGAGTCAGAGTAATATTCAAGGCCAAATACCTATTTCAAAAGGGCAAATTCTGCAACAGTACTCAAGCTAAACATTCAAAATCTGTTTCCAATCAGCTTTTGAGACTGCAGTGCATAAAGATGGCAGCATCAGAGCTGATATGAGGAAGAGGCATCAATGACGAAAGGAAACAGAATTCAAAAGGAAAACAGTACCAAGCAATGTCTTCAGAAAATCTTTCCCTCTCTGGTCTCCTGCTGTTAGCATTAAAGAAAATCCTCACTGGCTGACCAACTCAGATTCATAAATCTGGAAATAATTCTGCCTATACCATGGCATGATGAAGGTTATGAGATGAATTTTGCATCTTTAATCCACCGCGTCTATTGAGAAGAAAAAAAATCAAAACTTTTCTGTCAGGCCACGAGGGTCCTGCTCATTGTTACCCAAAACTGTTCCAGAAATTAACATCAAGATATAAATGGGAAGGAACTGCACTTACACTTCGGGGTTTTTTTTCCATCACTGTTAATAGTATAGTCTAGTTAAGAATTATCTCCACACATTTTCCCCATATTTACAGATAGCTGTTCAGTTTATGGAAGCTAGAAGAGCTGTGATGTACAACATCTATATTCTTCCTAATCTAATTAGAAACCTCCATCTTTATAGCCATGGTTTTATTACTTGATAATCATGTACTGGCAAAATGTGATGTGGTTATTTCCATCAGTACAGGGAATGATGAATTATTTATCCTCCACAGTCTCCCCAAAATAAAATACTGGCTTCACTTAATTCAGTGGATGTTTTACCACAGCTGGGCCAGCATATCATACCCCTTATCTTGAGTACTTTAAAATAATTAACATCTTTTAGTCATTCTAGGTTTTAGTAAGAGAAAAAAAAGTAACCACATCTATAAAACATATTTATTCCCTTCCTCTTGTACACGAGTCCTTGTGGGATCCTGAAAAAATGCAAAACAAAATACTGAGTGTGATCTGGATATGACTGGTACTTTTGTTCTCAGTTCTCATCTCCTGTTTAGCTCTGCTGGTGTTTGGGCCCTAGGGAAAAATTTCAGAGTCTTGGCCATGCCTACAGAACACAGAGAAAAACTTCTGTTCTCGTAGTCCAGCCTTTTGGTTTCCCCTAGAGCTAAGAGGCTGGCAGCAGGATTAGTTAGCAGCTGAGAGCAGGAACTGCTGGCTGCTAAAATACAGGTGAACACACCAGGCATGCCCATAGTTTAGGCACCTAACACAGGGGGAATTAGATGCCTAAACAACCTCCAGGGCTCAGCTCTCAGACACTGCAGTAATGGTTGGCATTATCCATTCAGAAAGTAAAATAATAGATTAGACTATTCCAAAGGCTGATGAAGCACTGCACAGTTCTCAATTTTCTCAGTTATTCATGTCTTTAATTTCAGAGCAGCAGAAACAAAGGCATTTGGGGGAAATGAGGATGTAGCATCCTATGGACACGCAGGTTTCACAGGAAGAGAATATATGCTTTGACCTATAAATCATTAGGTCCAACAGTACAAAACCAACAAAGAGCTTGGAATGAAAAAAAGGAATGATGCAAAATACTGGGGAAGAGAAGCACAGTGTGATAGCAAAACAGGAACACAACATTAAAAGAAACTGCATCTGGCTGGTTGAACAAAAATTTTGTTTCTCAGCATACATTATTTGAAAGATTGAGGGAAACAAAGACGGTCACCCATCCCTCGAATAGATGCTAACAAGTTTCCCACTCAAAATAGTGTTCCGTATATATGAAAAACAAGGTCACCCTTTAAATATCCATTCATCGTGGTGAGGGAAGTAGTGCATGAAATACCATCACAAAGCTCCCAGGGCGTGTCCAAATCAGTGCTTCAATTTGGATCACTTTTCAAGTTTCTCTCCTAATATCACTATTTAGTCTTTGATTCACACTGTGGAGTGCTGTCTAGGTATATAAACTGAATATGTGCTCCAGGAGCACACCTATGGTACTGCCACAACAAACAGGCACTAAATTCATGGATCAGTTTTGTGCTAGTCCAGTATTTAAAATAACCTGCAATGTGACATCCAGAACAGCACTAACTCTTTCACTCTACATATCTACTGTTACTGATCTGCACTACTTCCTAATGCAAATTTGGCCTCAGATGGCACTTTTTGCAAGTATTAACAAATGCTGAGGAAGTGAAAGAGGCTACTAAAGTGGTTCTGGCTTCAGCCAAAAAGGTAGATGAGAGAAAGGGGAGAGAGGGAAAAAAAAAGAGGGAAGGAGAGACAAGGGCAGAGTCAGGAGGAGTCCTACCTGCATGGATCACAAAGACTGGCAGAAAATTTGCAGGAAACAGAGTGAAAAGATGCAGACTTTCTTCCACTACCAAAGGACAAGGTCTGAAAGGAGCCAAAAAGTGTGCTAGTCATTATTAATATAGGGAGGTAAACATGGATGCTGCCTGTAACATTTATTTTCTTTGCGTGCACTTTAGTTAATCCAAGAGCTCATCTGAACTTCTTGTAATGAAATATATATACTTAAAAACTCTCACCTTTCTTGTATTTCATTTGTATATTGTCACACTCAGCATGCATTCTGAGATGATGGGATGATATAAGGTACATTATTGACCATGACATAGAGAACAAACAACCATTTACTATCCCTGCTTGCTTTATGACCTTCACCTAGACATTTTCTCCTTTAGGTAGTTTTGAATATTGCTAAATGCCTTTCCTGTCTGAAAATTAGAGTAACTGGATAAATAAGAAGGTAGACCACTAGATAGCATGAACTGAACAATAATTTCTATTTCTTTTGTCAAAAGAAGATGATATGCATAGGTGAGAAATTGAAACCAAGTAGTTTGGGTTTTAAACAGAGGTGAAAATAAAATTATGGACATAGATAGACACTTACCTTGAGCAAATGGCCCATGGAAATTACTAATTGTACCCTTACTCAAAATATGCGGATCAACTTTCAGCATACATTAAGATTCCCTTTGACCCCTGTCCACAGTGTGAGTCAGGGCTGTGAATGTATATGTTGCATACCATTATACATATTGTTGTTTCATACTCCACAGACTCCAGGCAGTCTTTCAGTAAAGTAAGAATCACTGATGGTGTTGAATTACTGCAGAGTTTAGTCCTGGAGTATTTGCATGAGTTCAGGTTTGAACTCAGAAGAGAGGCATCACCTGAAAAGTTTTTATTACTTCTGTTATTTGGAATTTTTTGTTTGTTGGAAGGTGGAATTTCTCATAAAATACGGCACAAAAGTGACTATAGCAATAAATCTATTTTACAGCTGTATTTACCTAGTTGTAACTTTTTACTCTGCAGCTGCATTTTAAGTTATTAAGCTCCATTTAAAAACAAAGGCCAGCAAAAACCTGGGCTTTTGCTTTTTTTTCCTGGTGATTTAGAAAAGTAAATGTTCTTCAACTTAATAAAATATGCAAGATAAAACTGAAATAAAAAATGATAATGAAAAAAAAAATCTTTGATTATACCAGACTGGAAGGGATTGCCTTCTGGTTTCCTGCCTGGCATACCATCAGGGACTACATCAAATTTCTTAATTGGAGTGGTATTTGAAAGTGGAGATTTTCTGTCACATCATGGTATTTTTTCAAACATACTTTCTAGCACTTTGCTCAATACAGTATATACATAGCAGCATGTTAAATATATGTTGACACAATTTCTTCATCTTTATAAGCTGCATAACTTTAAAAATCCCTTAATGAGAATCATTTGCACATCTAAATAGAAGAATTACAAAAGAACATCTTTTGTTCCAGTGAGATTGAATGCTAAAGGAAGACAAATTAATAAATACAAAATTCAGCACCACACTCAGCATAGCTTTCTGGAATAAGAGCTCAGTGAAAATTTTCTGTAATAAAAAAAATGAACTTTTTCTTGAATAAACCCACTTTTAATCATAATCAGAGGCTGATGATCTCTGATGTGTTACTAAACTTCAGTATCTTAGGCTATTTTTAAAACGTTCATTAAGTACTCCCTCTTGCCTCTGTTACATCATAAAGGAGCAGAAAATGAAGTTCCCATTAAAAAGAATTCTCAATGCAAACTTATCTTCAGATTTCAAAGAAGAATAAAAATCATAAGGAAACTTAGGAACTAGGTGCTTGTACACAGTAAAATATCACCTTGAGTTTTGCTGAAGTGTGAATTTTAGGCTTGCCCTTAAAAGTCAGTGGCAGTATTTACAAATCTTGCACCTCCAGGACATCCTCGATGAATTCTACTTACTCAGTTTCAGAGAGCTGTGGTTTATTTAACCTCCGCCGGCAACTGAACACCACGAGCCGCCCCGCCCCCCCCCCCCCCCCCCCCCCCCCCCCCCCCCTCCCCCCCCCCCCCCCGCCCCC
>WTSP01000547.1:72906-84215 GCA_025331215.1 Actenoides lindsayi
TCCCTCTGGATGACATCCTGTCCCTCCAGCCTGTTGACAGCACCACTCAGCTTGGTGTCATCTGCGAACTTGCTGATGGTGCACTCGATCCCGGTGTCAATATCATTGATGAAAATATTAAACTGTACAGGTCCCAGTACAGACCCTTGAGGGACGCCATTTGTCACTGATCTCCATCTGGACATTGAGCCATTGACCACCAAATCATTTATAGTTGTAGTGATGAATTTATTCCTTTTTTCAGAATTCTTTATGTGTTTCTTTATTCTGACCTCTTGTTTTTGTGACAGCAACATACAACATACTATAATCCTTCTGGATTTTTTTTCTTAAATATCTGCTAATTCTTCTTTAACTCCAAAAGAAAATTTTTCATAATTTCAAAACACAAAACACTGAATTCCATTTTGCTCTTTATCTTCTTCTCACTGAATGCTGTATCAGTACATTATTCTGGATATATTGTGAAAAAATTCACATAAACTATAAACTTTATACGCAGATAAACACTCCTATATTAACTGCTCTCTTTTAGTTATTTTTCTAATGTATTTTAGGATTCCAAATTCAGTTTAGGAAAGAAAAATGTTGATATACAGAGCACGGAATGAATTTATTAGCATCTAGTTACAAAACCTGTAAGAAAATTACTCTCTACAAATAATTCAGCTGTGTAATTTAAAATAAGATAGTTTGAGATCGATATTAAACAATATAAATAACAGTTCCTTCACCACAAAAAGAAATAGAACAAGTCCACCAATGACTTAAAAAACCCCAAAGACTTAAAAAACCTCCATTTACAGAGACACAGATCTCTCCAAGACTAGTAAGTGGCTGAAGATCAACAGTTCACACATCTCTGGAGCCTGGACTCTGTTAATCATAGAATCATCAAGATTGGAAAATACTTTTAAGATCAAGTCCAACCATTAACCCTACTCTACTAAGTCCACCACTAAGCCACATCCCCAAGCACCAGATCTATACATCTTTCAAACACATCCAGGGATGGTGATTCAACCACCTCCATGGGCCACCTGTTCCAATACTTGACAACCCTTTCAGTGAAAGAAATTTTCCTAATGTCCAGTTTAAACCTTCCGTGGTGCAGCTTGAGGCCATTCCCCCCTCTTCTTCTGTCCCTAGTTACTTGTGAGAAGAGACCAGAGCCCACCTCTCTAGAACATCCTTTCAGGTTGTTGTAGAAAGTGATAAGGTCTCTCCTCAGCCTCCTTTTCTTCAGGTTTAATAGCCCCAGTTCCCTCAGCCTCTCCTCATAAGACTTGTTCTCCAGATCCTTCACCAGCTTAGTCGCTCTCCTCTGGATCTGCTCCGGCATGTCTATGTCTTTCTTGTATCGAGGTGCCCAAAATTGTACACAGTACTCGAGGTGTGGCCTCACCAGTGCTGAGTACAGAGGGACAGTCACCTCCCTGGTCCTGCTGGCCACACTATTTTGGATACAGATCAGGATGCTGTTGGCCTTCTTGGCCACGTGGGCACACTGCTATCTCATAGACAACAGCTTGTCAGTCAGCACACCCAGGTCCCTTTCTGCCAGGCACTTTTCCAGCCATTCTTCTTTGAGCTTGTAGAGCTGCCTGGCTGGTGCAGGACCCATCACTTGGCCTTGTTGAAGTTCATACAATTGACCTATCAATCCAGTCTGCCCAGGTCCCTCTGCAGAGCCCTACTTACCCACAATCAGATCAACACTCCCACCCAACTTGGTGTCATCTGCAAACCTACTGAGGGAGCACTCTATCTCCTTATCAAGATCACAGAATCACAAAATGTTAAGGGTTGGAAGGGACCTCGAAAGATCATCTAGTCCAATCCCCTTGCCAGAGCAGTATCATCTAGAGCAGGTCACATAGGAATGCATCCAGGCAGGTTTTAAATGTCTCCAGAGAAGTAGACTCCACAACCCTTCTGGGAAGCCTGTTCCAGAGCTCTGTGACCCTCACCATGAAGAAGTTTTACATTATGTTTCGTTAGAACCTCTTGTGCTTCAGCTTACACCCATTGCCCCCTGTCCTATCATTGAACATAACAGAGAAGAGCCTGGCTCCATCCTCTTGACACTCACCCTTTACATATTTATAAACATTAATAAGGTCACCCCTCAGTCTCCTCCAAGCTAAAGAGACCCAGCTCCATCAGCCTTTCCTCATAAGGGAGATGTTCCACTCCCTTCATCATCTTTGTGGCTCTGCACTGGACTCTGTCAAGCAGTTCCCTGTCCTTCTTGAACTGAGGGGCCCAGAACTGAACACAATATTCCAGATGCATCCTCACCAGGGCAGAGTAGAGGGGGAGGAGAACCTCTCTCAACCTACTAACCACACCCCTTCTAATCCACCCCAGGATGCCATTGGCCTCCTTGGCCACAAGGGTGCATTGTTGGCTCATGGTCATCCTGCTGTTCACCTGGACCCCCAGGTCTCTTTCCTCCATGTTATTCTCTAACGAGTCAGTCCCCAACTTATACTCATACATGGGGTTATACTTTCCCAGATGTAAAACTCAAAAAACCAATTTTTAAGGAAAAAAAAAAAAAAAAAAAAAAGCACAATTGTTAAACAACACCCTTCTACTCTGATGTCTGTGCAGGAACATTTCAGTTGAGATCAATTTTCTTTGTTGACTTAATTTCTCCTCCACCACCATCATGCAGCCAGTTCTGGGGCAGGGCAGGACTGAGCAGCAGCCCTGTGAGGCTGACCCAGACAAACTCACCCCAGGGGGCAGAGCAGTTGGTAGAAACATTGATAGATCATTGAAAAAGTAGATCATTGATAAAGATGTTAAACACAAGTGATCCCAATGCTGTGCCCTGAGGAGTAACACTTATGAATGGCTGCCAGCTGGATTTAACTCCATTCACCACCAACATTTTGGGCCCAGCAATCCAGCCAGTGTTTTACCCAGCAGAGCATATGCCCATCCAGGCCATGAGCAGACAGTTTTTTCATGAGAATTCTGTGGGAAACAGTGTCAAAAGCTTTACAGAAATCCAGGTAGACAACATCCACAGCCTTTCCCTCATCCACCAGGTGGGTCACCTTTAAGGATATCAGGTTTCTCAGGCAGTACCTGCCTTTAATAAACCCATTCTAAGTGGGCCTGATCCCCTGGTTGTCCTGTATATGAGGCATAATGGCACTGAGGATGATCTGCTTCATGACCTTCCCTGGAACCAAGGTCAGACTGAGAGGTCTGTAGTTCCCTGGAGCCTCCTTTTGGCCTCTTTTGTAGATGGGCGTCACATTTGCTATCCTCCAGTCCACTGGGACCTCCTCAGTTAGCCAAGACTGCTGGTAAATTATGCAGAGAGCCTTGGTGAGCACATGTACCAACTCCTTTAGTACTCTGGTGCAACTCATCTGGCCCCATGATGTATGTTTTAGTGGCGTAGCAGGTCACTGACTATTTCCTCTTGGATTGTGAGGGTCTCTGTCACGACCCATCTTCCAGCTCAGGGGGTTGGGTGTTCTAAGGAACAACTACTGCTAAACTGAGGCAAAGAAGATATTAAGCATCTCAACCTTTTCATCATCCTTTGTCACTGTGTTTACCCCTGCATCCAATAAAGGAAGGGGATTCTCCCTAGTCCTCCTTTTGTTATTAATGTATTTATAGAAACATTTTTTATTGTCTTCAACAGCAGTAACCAGGTTCAGTTCTAGTTGGTCTTTAGCTGTCCTAATTTTCTCCCTGCATAGCCTCACTACATCTTTGTACTCCTCCTGAGAGGACCACACCTTCTTTCAAAGGCCATAAACTCTCCTTTTGTTCCTGAGTTCCAGCCAAAGCTCTCTGTTCAGCCAGGCTGCTCTTCCCCACTGGCTCATCTTTCAGCACACTGAGGGATGTCATCTTGCTCAGCAAGATGAAGAGAGGATAGGAAGTCCTCTGTGTTGGTCCTGTTTGAAGGAAGGTGGGGTCTGACTCCACCAATCTATTTCCTTCTCACACTCTCTTATACTTCTTATCCTTTCCACTTCCTCCTCCAGCTCAGTCACCAGGCAGAGCAGATCATTCATCTGATCTCACAGCACACAGCCATTGTCTTTGCTGCCCTCTGTTTCAAGTGCCAGACTCAGGCACTCCCTGCAGCCAGAGACCTGGACACCCACATACTGACCTTCTAGACAGAACAATGTAAATAAATACAAATTTAACATCTTGATAAAGTACTGAAGTATGAAGAGTGGGCTTTTCAGGTTGTAGTTCTGCAGTTTCCTTGAAAAAACAGATTCCTCTGGTTATTATTACTATTTACACTATTTGAGACAATGACAATTATGCTTCTCTTGTTGAGTGCACTCAACAGTGTCCCACATTATTCTGTCCTGGCAGAAGCAAGTAACAGTCTGTGGTTTTGAAAGTCTCTTGGGCCTTGACCTTGCAAACATTTGCATTTTTGTTCAACTTTAAGCAGCCCAGTAATCCTGCTGAGCTCAGTGACTAAACAAATGAGAATGATCGACAGCTGGAGTCGACCACAATGCTGATCAGAGGCAGCACAGCTCTGCATGTGTTCCCCTTTGTTGAGAAGTGAGATATCCTCCTCACCCAATGAGTTTTTAATCAGTGTGGCTGCTGTAATGAGAAAGGATTCCTGCACTGGGGAATTGAAGCAGACAGGGAGGAAAGGAAGTGAAGAATGAAACACATTCAGAGAAATTCTTTCTGGGGAATGTTGAAGAATTCAGCTTTATTTTACAATCCCCCCTCTTGTTTCCTCTAATTTATTATAAAGTTCATAAACTTCAGCTTGTTCTTTAGGGGCTCATATACCTGTGGTGATGAAGACAGTGCAATGAACATTTTTATGGTGTGATAGCTGAAGGAAATCTTGATTTTTTTTTCTTTTCTGTTATATTCGCTTTATTTTCTACCCTGATTCTTTTGTCCCTCAGATCTTAGATAACTGGAGAGAATGGTAAATATTCATACACTATGAACAAAATAAAACACACTACCAAGTCTGGACTTAACCATTTCTTATTAATTTTCAAACTACAGAAGCAAAACTATTAATTTAGCAAACCTTCTCCAAACATATTTTAGATAGAAAAACATTGCCATCTTAACATTTAAAACACTGTAACATCAGAGTATAAATACCTCATAGGTGGTACATCAAGAAGTGGTTACTTTATTCAAGAGCTGAAAGCCCATACAGAGACAATACAATGGAAATATGGATCCTGGAAGAGAAGAGGTAATGTGATCACTTCTGTGTGATGAAATAGCGTTTTTGACCAGTGAAGTTACAACAGTGTTGCACAGAAAGAAACATGGGCTTCCACAGAAGCATCTCTTCAAACTCTGTGTAGGCCAAATTCTGCTGTGCAGATCACAAATCACTAAACATCATAACCAGCAGTATTAAAAATGGTCTATGGCTATTTGGACGCTGACAATTGTCAAAGTCAAAAGTGGAACAAGACTGACATTAAAAGTAATCCTTGTGCCTTTTCCCAGCAAACACATAATGGGAACAGAGGGGGTGGAGAGGAAAGGGAAGAAAGTTATTTTAGCAATCCCTTGAACAGTAAATCTTGAGATCTGAATAACAAACAACAAATATTCAGCATGGGACTTGTCTAGCTTTGGTACTATTTAATTTATCTATCTTCTATTAAGATGAATCATTCTCAGGAAGTGTTTCTGAAGTAAATGTAGCCCAGCTAGCCCCAAATTAGACAACAAACATATAGATACCTATGATGAAACATAATTTTTTACCCTTTATCTTCACTCTCTCCTATAGTTACTTCAAATGTAGCACCAGCTCCTCACAGATGATAAAAATTCTTGCCTTAGCCTATCACCCTGGAAGCTACCATTCTATACAGGTATGAAAAAATGTAGTGGGATAGTCTTAAATCCATCAGAGAACTGATTGTCAGAGAAAGTATTTGCTTATTTATGGTAAAAGATTCCCACTTTTGCTGGCTGGATACTTCCCACTCCTTTATAATATCTCTTCATTTACTGAAATAATATCACACACATATATATAGTAATTCAAGACTCCTAGCAAAAAAAACCCCTACCTTTGTTCTGTGCTCCTTTATATCCCTTAAATGTCAGTAGAAGCAGCAAATTTAATGCATACTTACTTGTATTATCTTTTTTTTTTAAAATCTTTCACACAATGTTAACATCTACTGAGGATAGCCAGCAGCATCAGGCAAAGCCTGAGGGTACAGACTGGGAGGGTGGACAACTGGGGCTCACTCCAAGGCAAAGCATGTGAAAAATATAGTGCTTATGGTTTTAGCTCTGTTCAGGGCTAACCCAAAGCTCAGAACTGAAACAGTCATACACAAATACATTCAGATAAGCCACAGCACTGCTGCTTCTTTAGTTTAATTGGTATTTAAAAAACTATATCCAATGGAAGAACATTTACTCAGTAGTTAGATTCATAAATAAAACATGATTAATAATCAGTAAAAAACAAGTTTCAGAAAAATCCACTTAAAACTTTTTTACAAAATGATGGTTCTACATCTTTTGGAAAGGGCCAAATACAGTCACATAAACAAGTGAAGTGACTGCAGTTGCAGCTTCCTTCCCACTTATATAATCCTTTATAATTAAATTTCTCTCCAACGTGTACAACAAGTCCCTTTGCTTAACTCTATAAGAACAAGGGGGTCATGCAACACAAGTCTTAGAGGCAGTTGAAAACAATCCACATGAGCTGGAAATGCACACAAACCTCTTTTAGCATCAGGTTGGGAACCTCAGTCCTACCTCAGATCAGTAGAATGGGAAGATTAGTCATGCTGCTTTAATGCAATAATTGCAGTCCTTGCTTACATTTTCCATGGCAATTTCCATCTTTTGTTAGATAACGCCTTTAAACACTACCCAGCACAAGCTTCACTGAGTCTTAGCTGACTCCCACAATCCCAGCAGTGTTAATCCATGATTAACTCCTAGATCTGTTCACAAGTCTGTTCTTTAAACCTCAGCAAATGTAATTCCTCTTGACTGTTTCTTAATAACTTGTTCTCCTTCTCTCTTTCCTTCCCCGTTTTAGGCAACACTCTGTTGTCATTCCTTGCTGGATACACCAGCAAATTAGTTCCCAGCACGTAAGAAGGAACATCATCCCTGCATTGCTGTCAGTCAGAAAGTGGCCCAAGCTTTTTGAGACCCACAGATTATAATATACCAGAAAAAGGATATGAAATATAGTGTTGAGAGAGGATAGATAGATAGATAGATAGATAGATAGATAGATAGATAGATAGATAGATAGATAGATAGATAGATGATAGTGTGTAGTGTTGTAGCTTAGTCAGGGTAATGGAAAGAACATGAAATTTTAAAACAAAAAATATGGTTTTATGGTGTATTTGAAGTGGTCCTATCACAATGAGTTTTTCATCCACTACCAGAGCTTCTGCACCACCACAGTAACAACAAATAACTGTCAAGAAGATCCTGTGGCAAAGACCTATTTCTAGAATGCACAGATCTGAGATAATAAGAACACATAGAAGTTATCTGGAATTTTAATATGTATCACAGAGTTGGAAGGGAACAAAGGAACAGAATATGAGGTTGAATAAAAACTAGATCTATTTGGTGACCTGTTTTTTAGTGAGGTTGAGAGGTTTGAAAACATTCCCAAATCTTGTAATGACATTGTAATGTCAAAAGAAGTTCTTATTGTGAGATTTCACTTCAAAAAAACCCAAATTATTTTATGAAAAATATTTTTTTTTAAATGGACTCTCATAAATGTAAAATACCAGAAACATTTAGGAAAAAACCCTACATTTAATAATGTCATATATAGAAAAAAACCACAAACAAACTGGAAATACTGCACCATTTTTCACATGAAGTATGCATGTAGGAATCATGTAATCTCACACTGTTAGGTATAGTATGAGCAAGCACAGATGTATTTCAACATTTGTTCTAGTATTCTCTGCTATAGCATAAAAAAAAAAAATTTAAATGTTCACTGACTCCCTCATTCTACATAAATGTCAGCTACTTTTTACTTTTAAAACTATCCAAATATTAAGTTAGTTTTGTATGAAGATCACATTTGAATAGAAGAGAGATCTTTTCACATAGACAGGAAAAAGCAAACAAACAAATCTAGGTTCTTATCACAGTGAACAGTGGGGAAAAATAGAGCAGTACAAAAAGCAGAGAGACATAAAGATGAGAGAAACCATAAAAATAGAGAGTAAAGTATGGGGAACAAATAAATAAGTCCCAAGAGGAATAGAGTTCACACAAATCAATATGGAAAGTTCCAGCCCAGGTCTCATTACACAGGATGGTTGACTGAGAAATTGAATTAAGGTTTGCAAAGGTGACTAGGGATACAAAAAAGAATTGCTCTGTGATGTCAGGAGCCTTTGCTTTCACCTTTTCTGATGAACACCATCTTCAAGCAATCTTAGATTTTGCTGTAGTACATTCAGTGTGTGCCTGGAATAAAGCAACTGGGAGTAACAAAACAAATTCAGGTGTAGTTTTCATTTTAAGTGCTGCTATCTTGTTAAAAAAAAAAAATGCAGAGAGAGGAATACTAAACCTCACTTCTGTTAAAATATTTCTTCCTCATATTGTTGAATCTATATCTTTATAAAATAGAATAAAGCTGCATGTAGTTTAACAAGGAGAAAGTAAGGGTAGAAAAGTGTAGTAAAAAAGCATATGTCATACATTGGAAAAAGGGCTGAAAATAAAAAGACAGAAGTAAAGGTTATGATTAATATTGGAGAAAACTAAAACCACGTGCAAGTTTAATTAAAAAAAAACCTTATCAAAAAATAAGTGGGATCATACGCTGAATAATGGTACTAAACAATCCTATTTGTCTTAAAAATAGATTTCCACTTCCATCACTTGTTAGTCTTGGCATAACTGCAGAATTTTGTTCCAGTTGCATATTTCAACCTGACAACATGTACATTACTTTTTCCTCCTGGAAAATTCAAACTAATTATTGATGTAATGACCATCTTTACCTGAGCATGTGTTGCTCTGGGAATCAAGAGTTGGCAGAACAGTCTGCACATCATTCCAACAATCTCTGACATTTCTTTTTCTAACACAAAAGGCCACCAAAAGTCAAATGTGATCTTGAAGGGCAGACAAATGTTAATCTCTTGGAAACATGATTAACATCCTTTATCAGGGCTAATTCCTCCATGATTCAATAGTGTTTTAACCAAAAAATTCCTCCAGTTGTTACTGTGCTGTAGATGCATTGGGTTTGCGTGGTAAGGTTTTGGTATCAGGAGGGCTACAGGGTGGCTTCTGTGAGAAGCTGCTAGAAACTTCCCCCATGTCCAGTAGAGCCAATGCCAAATGGCTCCAAGACAGACACGACACTGTCCAAAGCTGAACCCATCAGCAATGGTGGTATCACCTCTGGGATAGCATACTTAAGAAGGGGAAAACAACTTCTGCACAACAGCAGCTGGAGAGAGGAGTGAGAATATGTGAGAGAACCACTCTGCAGACACCAGGGTCAATGAAGAAGGGGGGAGAGGAGGTGTTCCAATCACCAGAGTAGAGATTCCCCCATAGCCCTTTGTGAAGACCATGGTGAGGCAGGCTGTCCCCATGCAGCCCAGGGAAGTTAACAGTGGAGCAGATATCCACCTCCTGCCCATGAAAGATCCTATGTTAGAGCAGGTGGATGACCTAAGAAAGCTGTGACCCCATGGGAAGTATGTACTGGAGCAGGTTCCTGGAAGGATCTCTGGCCCTGTGGAGATAGAAGCCCACAGTGGATCATGTTTTCTGGATTTGTGATCCCATGGAGGACCCATGCTAGAGCAGTCTGTTCCTGAAGGATCACACCCCGTGGAAGGGACCCATGCTGGAGCAATTTGCCAAGAACTATAGCCTGTGGGAAGGACTCACTTGTGAGAACTTCACAGGGAACCTTTCACAGTAGAGCAAACATAAAAGTTATCATCAGCTGTTTCTTACTGTTACACTTACATAAAATTAAAGGGTATACTATGGTAATAGATGTTTTCTATACATTCACTTAAGTCCAAGATACTTTGATAATGAAAATTATGTACACAAACTGGTTTGGTAGTGTCACAAGTCTTACATCTGTTTTGTCACAATGTCTTGCAATTATACTACTGCTTACGGAAAAAAAATGAGATAGTATACAAGATGTTGGAGGTTAACATTAGGTCTGTTATTTAAGCAGTGGTTACATTGCTTTCCTTTTCTCTGCTTTGTAAGAGTTGACAGAGCATTGGAAGCCAAGCCAGGACTTCCTTTGTCTTGAAAGGTTCATTTTCATATGGGAACTAAGGTTAGGAGATAGGATTTATTTGTTTCCAAAATAGTGCAATAAATCACATCACAAAGGTCAGAACTGTGATTGTATGAACAGTCTTTAATATATCAAGTCTTGATTTTTGGAGTTAGTGATGTAAGCTCAGAATATGTATTAGCAACAGCTAGAAGGAATAGAATGTCTTTGATTTTTATCAGCTATAAGAATCTTTCACAATGATTTTAATTACCAATGAACTTCCTCACATCTCCATAGGATACTGATCTTGACTATAATTTCTCTTCTACTAATGCTCTTAGTCATTTCTCTGACATTCCTGTCATTCCTGTTATCTTCTGTCCCATTTTACACATTAATTTCCAAATTATACACCTGAGTGTTGCTATATTTTTTCACCTTCACATTGAATTTTGGCAAGCTAGATCTCTCTTTTTTAATGTCCTCTAACCATTTTTTGCCTCTTACGGGACTAACTGTTTGCTTTTTTTGTACTGACAACACTTAAAGCATTGTCTTCTTTGTCTATGTATAGATAACAAGTTTCTCTGGAAAGTTAGGCAGGAAAACAGAAAAGGAAAGAAAGCAGGTTTATAGTAAAGATCAATAGCAAGGACAAGTTTGATCAGAAGGTATGTGCCCCATGAAGAGAGAGAAGAGATAGAGACATGAACAATTCTCAGAAGAGAGCAGACTGAGGACCAGCGTGATGGGTTGACCCTGGCTGGGCACCAGGTGCCCACTAAGCCCTTCTATCACTCCCCCCAACGCCCATCAGCACAGCACGCAGGGAGAGAATAAGACTCAAGGAGCCGTGGATTATGATAGATAAGATGTTATTCTCTACTTCCCATCCACAGGCGACGTCAGGCCGAGTCCAGGAAGCAGGGCTCCAGGAACACGTAGCAGCCGCTTGGAGGACAAAGCCGAATGCCCCCCCCCCATCATCCTCCTGCCCTTTCCCTTTATAGTTGAGCTGACGTCATAT
>WTSP01000548.1:0-25286 GCA_025331215.1 Actenoides lindsayi
GTATATCTGTATATGTTTCTTTTTCTCTCCCATATATATATATATGTGTATATGGAAAAGGAAGGGAGCTCTCTGTAGCAAAGACATTTTCTTTTCAGTGATGTTTGTGAAAGGGAGAATGCCATGATTTAGGCATAATACGTGCTTAAAACTAGAAGGGAAAGGCAATAACCATAGAAATATGGGATGTGGCTTGAAAGGCCCGTGGGCTTGTTGCAGAAGGTAACACCTTCCTGACAATATAAATGGGTTCTCTGGGAAAGAAGGGGGAACTGATTTATTGATATTATGTTACTAGAGTGGAGAGGAACAGCGGAAGGGAGCAGATTAAAGCAAGTTAAATTATCCAGACTAACCAATTGAGTACTAGCATTTCAACATGAGAAAGGAAAGCAATGGGGAAAAATCTAGCAGTCTTTTAGAGGAAGCAATAGGAGGGTTTCCCAAGGATGCTTATTTTGATACTGTTTTAGTGTGGCAACTGCTGACAGCATCCCATGAGGGTCTGCATTACATGACCCACTTCCTACATTCACGTATTGTAACCAGCATGGAGGAATATATCACTTTCTCTTCTGAATCCCTGCCCCCTGGTTACTTTTTGAATGAAAGAGAATGCCGCAATTTAGGTGGTCTCCTGTTTGTCTTGGATTGTAGCTTATATTGAATGAAATGTGTTTATACTGCTTTAAAAATACTTGTCTTAAGGCAATCATAATTGTGCATGTTGAAAATGACTGAGGTCACAAACAAAGGATTATGACTTCAGGTGAGAATTAAGTAGGAGCAGATGGATTCTTAATCATCAAATACCTTAATTCTGTGCATGCACCTCTCTAATGAAAAACAAGTAGAATATGAAGGACAAAAAGACTGAGTTTTTACTGGTTTTGTTTCTAATAGATATTTTTTTTAGCATTTGAGACTTCATAAGCCCAGATAAAAATGGACCTTAAATACATCTATAATGATATGCTTGTTAATGACATGTAGCCTTTTTTTTTTTATTTATTTATTCTGAAAAGAACTTCACGGTTTACAGAGCTCTAGTTAGCTAAAAGAATTCTATGAGAAACATGTAAGATCAATCCGAAGACTCACTATTTTTGTGATCTCTTTGCAGAGGTGTACGTGGAAGCACATTTGCCATATTCTCTCTGTAGCAACTGGAATATAGTGTACTTGCTCTTAAAAAAGTATTCAGTCTCTTTAGAATTAAATGTTTGATATTTACAGGTAAATCTCTTAGCATCACAGCTGTGTTTCAGTTCCAGGTATATAATTCACTTTTGCACTCGATAACAGGGTAATTTTCTATACTAGAAACAATAGAAATCTGTTTAGCTAAGTTTAAATACCCTTTGCTTCATTGTCAGGCAGCTCTAACCTAGTTCATGTCTTAACATCGTGACAGTTTAAAAAAACAATACAACAGAAATCCATTTCCAGGTAGTGTTTGTTTTTGTCCATCCTTCTGCATGTGTGGAGTGCCAGTTAACATCCCTTCTGAGCTGCTGAAAGTATTGTCAGTGAATGACAAGTAGAAGGTCTGACTGTTTGTGATTACTGTCTATTAAATCTTCTGCTCTTTTAGCCTAAGTGTGAATTGATCATTTTTTTGGCCACACTGCATCATAACTGCTTTTTAGTTTCCCACATTTCCTTATTTAGCCTCAAGTGAACATAGTACTTTCTGTCTGCATTTTCTATGTGAAATAGTTGCTCGTCAAAGTGGTGGGTGTGCAGGGAAAGGGGCAGTTTGATAACTCCCTCTGATGCCAAACACACCGTAGTAGACAAATATAGGTAAATCCTGGAAGTGGGAATTTTATTCAAATAAAAAGGGAGAAGTATCTCTATTGTTGACTTTTCTATCTTCACTGGAGAGAAAGAACAAGGTGGGGTAATCTGTTAAAAAAAGCACATCATATGTGGGCACATAATTTCAGGAGACATAACCATCCCAAATTAATTCTTAATTTTATGCAGTTTACACACGATGCCTTTAAGCTCTGGTGCTGCTGGAGCTGTAATTTGAGCCCAACAGAGATGTCTGTTACTGGATACTGTGACTATTTTCTTAAGGGAGCTGCTCTTTGGATATCAGTAAATGAAATTTTTCTAATCTTTTTCCTCATAGTAACCCTTAGAAGTAAAGGCACTGGACATAACTCAGCCTTCCAATACAGAAGTATATTTGAAAATGTGAAAACAGTCATAAAAGCTTCTGCATTTAACGTGATTAAGTGCCCTGTTCATAGACACACAACTCACCTTTTTGTGGCAAGTTCCTGGTGTGATGATTTGACCAGATGCACAACCTGCTAACTCTGCTATTTTCAGATTTAGAGGCCACGTACCTGGTTCAGAAGATGTACCCATTGATGAAGCACCTGGAGAACTTGCTCTGATGATGAATGGCAACAGCATGGGGCTAAGGTAATTTCTCTCTTCACTTCTAAGTACTTCACAGTGTCAGTATATCTTCTTGACAGTGTGCTGTAGGCTGCCAAGTGTATTTGTTCATGTGTTTGTTTCAGATTAAGAGCTTTTTTTCTGCAGGAAAGGTAAAATTCATTGGCTGTTGCATTTTATGAGTCAACTCAATAGTTATGCTGACCTGTTACTACTCAAGGTTTAGTGTTTGACTTCCTGTAGATGTCTTGGGTTTTGTGTGTCATCTCTCTTGGACACTACTAACCTGGCTCAGCATAAAAGGGAGTTTTCCCAAAATCTTAGCCTTTGTTCTTTGTTCTAGGTATTGCTTGTTATTTTTTTTCAGTTACAATCAGAACATCTCTTTAGTCTTGATTTGGACTTGATGTAAAAAATGCATTATCCTGTAACTCCCAGATAGAAATCATCTTTTATAATTAGTGACACTTGTTTTTAAAACAATGCTGTGTCACACCTCTGCTTCAGTGTGATCAGAACAAACTCCAAATGAAATAACTGGAAATAAGAGTTAGGCCAATATTTAGCTCTTTGTCTCAAATATGCATACCGTTTAGAACTTTAATCAATTGTGTTATTGTGTGTTATTTCTGTCCTACCCTGCTGCATTTCCTGTTAACATTGGAAGGAGATTCAGACTTATTAGAAAAGCTTCAAAACCCTGAATTTGACAGTTTTTCTCCCTTTCTTAAATAGTAACAGCTTTTTGTTCTATGCTTTAACTCTAGAACTTCTTTTGACCAAAGTATCCCATTTGGTGGACAAGATGGCCTTTGAAAGGCCATTTCTTTAGTGACAAGAGAAGAATTTAATAAACTTTTCTCTCCAGTATTAGAATTTTTTAAATATATTTAGAGGATAATTTATTTAGTAGAGTCTTGCATCTGGGAAAGAATAACCCCATGTACCAGCATAGGCTGGGGATTGACTTGTTAGAGAGTAGCACAGGGGAAAAGGACCTGGGGATCCTGGTGGACAGCAGGATGACCATGAGCCAGCAATGCATCCTCGTGGCCAAGAAGGCCAATGGCATCCTGGGGTGTATCAGAAGGGGTGTAGTTAGTAGGTCGAGAGAGGTTCTCCTCCCCCTCTACTCTGCCCTGGTGAGACCTCTTCTGGAAAATTGTGTCCAGTTCTGGGCCCCTCAGCTGAAGAAAGACAGGCAACTGCTCAAAAGAGTGCAGCACAGAGCCACAAAGATGCCTAAGGGAGTGAAGCATCTCCCTTATGAGGAAAGGCCGAGGGAGCTGGGTCACTTTAACTTGTAGAGGAAGAGACTGGGGGGTGACCTCATCAATGTTTATAAATATTTAAAGGGCAAGTGTCAGGAGGATGGAGCCAGGCTCTTCTCTGTGATGTCCAATGATAGGACAAGGGGCAATGGGTGTAAGATGGAGCAGAAGAGGTTCCGCAGAAACATAAGGAAAAGCTTTTTTCACTGTGAGGGTGACAGAGCTCTGGAACAGGCTGCCCAGAGGGGTTGTGGAGTCTCCTTCTCTGGAGACATTCAAAACCCTCCTAGACATGTTCCTATGTGACCTGCTCTTGGTGATCTTGATCTGGCAGGGGGGTTGGACAAGATGATCTTTCGAGGTCCCTTCCAACCCTTAACATTCTGTGATTTGGTCTCCGTTGCTTCAGTGTCCCAAGGCAGCATTTCTGGAATTGGGAACTTATTGCATTAGCCCAAGGCACTGGTCCTAGCAGAAGAAGTAAACATTGTTCTACAGTAAAAAAATGTGGATTTTAGTGAGGACCAAGAGGGAGGCATGAAGCCCAGCAGGAAAATGTGGGTGCATGTCTCTGGATCTGGCCTCTTGGAAAGCGCAGGCTGAGGCCCATGCACATACTGCACTCCACCTTTACCATCACAGACGTTACCCTACCAAGCCCTGTGACTCATTGGTACTATGAGAAAAACAAGGTGGAGGTCCAAGCCCAAGGCCACGCAGCACCTTGCCACCTCCATGTTGTTCCCTACACAGAGTGAGAGTGGTTTAAGTTAATGCTGCCTGTCATCAGATCAATACAATACAAACCACGACATCATCAACTATCAAAACTGTACTGCCTTTGCCAAAAAAAGAGCAATGCAGCACATCTCCTGCCCACTTGATGCTCTGTTTGATGGTGATGGTGGAATGGCACTGGCACCAGGGGCATGTGAGCCAGGCTGACAGGTACCTCTCCTGCCCCTCCAGCCCATGCCATGTTGGCCATTCCCAACAGGACAGGCATCCTGCTCTGGGAGCACCAGCTGGAAGGGCTAGATTTGTTACCCTGGAATTTGGAAGCCTGGTTCCCCAGCCAGTGCAGCCCACCATACATCCTCACCATCCAAGTCTGAGCTCATGGAGCCGCAGCCCTGACTCCTCCAGTCTGCAGGCCTTCAAGTTTCGTTTAGAGATGTGTACTCTCTGTTTCTCAACCTCATTTTCACCTCTAGATGACTAATTTTTGTGGAAAATCTTTTGTGGGCCATTTCCTGTTTTCCTCCTGGCAGTTAAATGCACTTTTTCTGGCAATGACCTGACAAGTAAGTGGAGACAAGCAGAGGTGAAAGCAAAGGTGCCTGCAGCTCTCTACCTAAATACTTGCCTTCGACTTTAGGTGCTTGAGAGAAAAACCTAGCAAACAAACTATCAAATGCATATACTTTGTATAGGAATAAAATATTTTTCTTCTCTCTTCCAGTGAGTACCAGCAGCCCACTTACATGAATGTCAGGTACATTTGCCCAGCATGAGGAAGATGGTATTGCGGTGAAGCCTGCTCTTGTTTCCTTGGGGAAAGGGGATGTGAATTACCAGGCTGATGTAGAATATGGGTTTGGGTCCATGCTGAGCCCTTCAGCAGGCCTCCTGAGTCCCTGCCTAGCTATTTGAGTGCCAAGATCAAAATCTGGCACCTCATAGACAGATGCAGCTGGAAACCTGCAGGTGGGTGGGTATATGGCCTAGTCAACCACCAGGAATAAATCGTCCCACCCTGGCTGCCCCAGCATTGCTTAAGTGGCTGCATGTGGTCAGCAATACCTGCTCCTCAGCTACAAGAGCAGGTTGTAGGGTTTTGAGGATTGTCAGCCAAAGGACATTACTGCAAATCAAGCAAGGATGTGAATTTCAAGCACAAAAGCCCTTTTTTCAGTGCAATGTGTTATTGGGTCAGTCCCATGCCGTGCATTAGTGCAAAGTCAGTGCAAGGCTGTTGATGCTGGCCAGCCACCTCTCTGGTTGTCCCTGCTTGGGCTGGGAGCCTCCACCCCTTGCCTCGTCTCACTGGTTTAAACATCTCAAATAAGATGTCAATTTTGCCTCTTCAGAAGAGTTAACCTCTAGAAGAGGTTAACTGCTAAGGGCTCACTCATCCATCTGACTGCCTGCAACCACAGCCTGAGGCACAGGGGAGTAGCAGCCTTGGCTTGGGGCAAGCACAGCAGCAGACAGGCCAAATATCCTGTCCTGCCTGGGCAGTGTGGCCTGGTAACCTCTGGCATAGGGAGAGGAAAGGAGAGGAAAAGATGCCCTTGCCTGCAGTCAACCAGAAAGAGTAGTAATTGATATATTGGTGTGTTTACAGCTGTGACAGGCTCTGTCCTACAAAGGAAATGAAGAGGAAAGCTGGCTGCCAATAGTCTAAAAATGTGATGGGCAGCATGCTTTTATAGTGAGTGTGTTTGCCTTGAAGGAAGGTTACAAAGATAATTGGTAATTGTAGGTCAGACAGAACGAATTACTACAATTCATGGGAGAGTCATAAGTCCTGCACGGCCGCCGGGGGCTGTTATTTTAAAAGTGCAGGACTGAAAAAAAAAGCCCAAAACATTAAAAAGGAAAGAGCCCTATTTACAGCCCCCGCAGCGCCCCAGGACATTCAGCAAACCATCAGTTCAGTGAAATAAATGACTATCTCTGTGTGTTTCTGAGAGGCAGGGAGATAAGGCATGCAACTTTCCTGTCCCTCCGCCTTGCCCTGCAGCATGGTGCATCCAACGCACTGCACCAATGCCACCCCATAGTGCAGGATTTGGGGAATAGGGTTTGGACAAGCACCAGGGGATGATGTTGTGCCAGAACACCCATCCTGATAGGGCTGGGCTGGAGCAGGGGCCCTGTGATGGCCCCACTCAGCACCTGCTGCGGAGCAGGTTGGAAGGGAGAGATATCTCAGGGACTTGCTCAGGTTTGGGGGAGAAGGAAAAGAGCTGGCAGAGGCAGTCCTGGGAGTCCAGGATGGGGAGCACAAAGGTTTCCTGAGATGGAAGTGGGTTAAAACAGCAGTCACAACTTGTGGCTAGCTGGGGAAAGGGCAGGCAGTAGCAAAGAGGCTCAGCTGCTGAAATTTTAATGACAGGAAGAGCTAACTGTGTGTCTCAGAAAGTGTGTCGTCATGAAGAATGCAGTTGAAGAAGAGAAAGAAAGGAGAAAGCTAAGTGTGGGCAGAAGTAATACTGCCAAAGGCTGAGCATATCTTGATAAGGTCAACTCTGACTCAAATTTCCTGACCATAGAGCCACAACAGCAAGCCACGTCTTTTTAGTGTGGCTAGAATTAATGACAGACATACAAGCATGAGAAAGCACATTGTAAAATAAAACAGAGAAATAGAATATAACACAGAATAAATGTCAGTCACTCAAGTTACTGGAGTAGGTTCACATAAACCTGGTGACTGCAGGCAAAGTATATGGAAAATGTTAATGACTTTGTTTATTTACTGACTTTATGATTCAGGTGGCCTAGAAGATTCAGCTGGAAAATAGTCAGTTTGGCCTGTCATCTCTGCAAGCAACATCTCAGTTTAACATTGCTCAGAGAGATGGCAAAAATTATTTTTTTCTCCTCTTGTCCCAGTGGAGAGCACTCCCTCCATGATGCAGTGCTTTTCCGGCGTGGTGGCCTCTGTTGCATGGCTAGTCACCTGCTTCCTTTCTACACACGTGAACCATGGGGCAGGGGATAGGAAAACAGCTTAGAAAACAAAACTATGTGACTGGAGCCCCGGAAAAAAGCAGTCACATAAATTATAGAGGTGACTGGAATGACCAGCACTGGTTTTATCATGTTTTCTGAAAGACACACCATTGCAAGTCCCTGTTTTCCTCGAGCACCCCATTAGAGAGCATCAGGAAGCAGGGTTAGGTAAGGCATTCTGTAAGCCACACAGAGGGTCGAGACACTGAAAAAAAAAGCATTGCTGTACCTTTGTGCCTATCAGGTGCTAGTTTGTGGGTTGCTATATTATTAACCTAGGCTATTTTTACATTCCAGCTCTAGAAATCGTGCCAGGCAAGTGAGGTGACTCACATCAGGCTGCACCAGCCTCAGTTGCAAGATGCATTTGGGGAAGCTGCCACATCCCAGGCCATCATCCCACATGGCGCCTTCCCCATCTCTTCTTGCCCCTGTGCCAGTGGTGATGGCCCCAGGGATCCCTGCTGCAGCCATAGCTGGTCCCCAGGTCCCCTGAGCATGCATAGTCCCCTTGTCCAGACAGTCGCTTGGTGGCTGCATTTGTTCTTTATCCCCTGAGGGCTTTTTCCGTGATCATGCTAAACTGGCTCCATGGGACCATGTCATGCAAACAGTGCCTTTATTTGTAAAAAGTGCAGGCTTTCAAAGGTCCTTGGGAGCTATGCTGGCAGGCACAGACCCCCAGGGCATATGCAGATCTGTGTCCACCAAAAGATTTTGGGAGCCATGCTGGCCTCGTGAAAGCAGGGTGTTCATCGAGGGGCTCTCACCACCTATAGCCACACTGAGCCAAATGCTCAGCCTGTTTCCCCTGTAGATTATATTCTGGCCCTGGCACTTCCCAGGAGGGCACCATCTCCCCAGCACACATCAGCCTGTGAGGACTCATCTCTGCTGACCACTGACAGGCATGGTCAGGGACAGAGAATGAAGGCAAGAGGACCAGCATAAGCATCAGCCTGCAGAGGGGACAAGGGCTTAAACTTCTTGTTAAGCCTCTCTCTCATGCTTTAACACGGCTGACATTTTCCCCACTCATTTTTGGGGGATTTTTCATGGGTTTATTATTGTCACTTCCATGTAAATATCTTTATTTGAATGATTTTTTTATTTGGTTTCCATTTTCATTCATTTGTATTGTGTCTCATTTAATATTTAATGATATTTATCTGAAAGCGATAAAAACCATATTTACATAATAACAGTTACACCTATTTAATTCATATTCCTTTCTTTTTTGCACTTGATGTCTCCATAATGTTGCCATTATTTTTTTTTGTTGTTGTGAAAATATTTGGAAGCAACTTAAATAATTTGAAAAAAACCCCAACCTTTTCCCCTTTTCTTCTTAAGAGATGTATAATTATCTTTCTTTCCAAAGTGATCCTTTGAAAATTTTTGGCAATTTCTGATCTTACTGACATTTTTGTTCCTTCCTGCTTAAAGCTACGCAGAACATTGCCTGCATAGTAATTTCATTAGATGTATTGATTAGGCCAAAGGGTGGCACTAAAGATGTTATTTACTGTGATCTGAAGATGGGTTTGGGCCTTTGGCTTCGTTGGGTTTTTTTCCAAAGCTGCCAAAAACAGAGGGGGAAAAAAGAAATCCACTCTTTTCAACAGCTGAGATGTGCTTATTCCCTGCCGTGTAGTGAGCACGGATGGGGTAATGCAGCACAGGCACGTCACATTCAATGTGCTAAAAGCATATTCATGTCAATCGAAGGCTCGGGGTGTTCCTCCTCACCATATGGAGGGGGCCCAGCAGCTGCTGCAGCTCTCCTCACAGGAGCCTGCCTGCTGCACCATATGCTGCTGCTGCTGCTGCTGCTGTGGTGGTGTCCCCAGCCCACATAAACCTAGCCAAGGTGTGGGGGCTGGGGGGGGGGGCTCCTCTAAGCCACTTGCTCTGCCAGGGAAAATAAGCTAAGGAGCTTATCATGGCATCAGTGCGCATGGTTTGGAGGACTGACCTAGCGGGACCTTCTCCACAGTGGGAGAGGCAAGGGTGTAAGGGGGTCCTGGGCAAAGGGTTGCTGCTCACTCTTTATCCAGAAAAGGACACTCAGACCATGAAGCAGAGAAAAACAGCAAATTAAGAAAAACAGTAAATGAAGAAAATAAATTAAATACTGAAGGAGTCATGCCTGGAAAGTGATCCTGCAAGTAATTTTTCACTGCAGGCTCTCCAAAAATATCCTGATGTGTGGGTGTCTATTAAAAGCAGAGCAAGGGATTCAGAGCAAGGTATGAACTCATTCCAAGGACTAATTGCAGTTATGCCACCCATAGGGGGGGGAAAAAATGCTGGAGTCTGGGTAAAAACAGCTTTCCAAGAAGCTCAGGCACCAGTAACCTTCCCACGTGACTCAAAGGAGAGTGTAGAGGTGAGAAGGACACACAAATATTTGCTGAAAGAATAAAAGGAAGACCTATTAACTAGGCAGAGCAGGGTCAGCATAACAGGATGAAAAGGAAGGCAAGGCTAGTAGAGGAATACTTTCCCATCTATGAAACTTGGTAGACCCAAATATTCAGTGGAAGCAGAGAAGGATAGAAAAAAACTAGACAAAGCAAAACACTGAGAATTTAATGCCTACGGGGGAAAGCAGGACTGTCTGATAAACCTATCCCACACTCAGACAGATCATACTCTATTCACACGTTAATGTTGGTAGCTACTGCAAGAGCAACTTCAGCCTTGTTTAAGATAATAGCAGCTTTGCCATTGGCTTTGATGAAGCCAGATGTTCAAACACAACCGAGAAAACAATCTCCTCATTCCACAGCTGGGTTAATAAAAATGGAAGTAGACTGTGACCCTGAATTTGCTGGCTTCTTATAGCTCCTGCTTACCTGCTATCACTGCTACTTTTCAGAAAAGTAAATCTCAGAAAACCTCAAAACTGATAAACACTTTTGCCATTTTCTTGATTTATGATTGCTTTTTGTTCTTAATGTGCCTTTTGACGTCTTTTCCAGGACAAAATACCCAAAAGAGCCTTTAAGAAAAGGCAGATCCCCATCAGCAGTGTCTTGCTGCTAGAGAAAATGATCAGGTTTTGATTAATCAAGAGTTTTGATTAATGAAGGACCCGTCTTTCATGTTATACTGTACCTCATTTTTTCAAATCAGCATTATTATTTACTCACTGGCTCAGCTGCATTACAATTTTCTTTGCAAATTCATATTTTGACAAATTATATGGCAACTTTTTTACACTGCAATTATTTTGTGAAACAGAGCTTTACTACTGAATATTCATAGAGCTGTAAGAACGCTGCTCACTCATGTACATAAATTACACATCTCCTCCACAATTTTGCCTTTCTCCAAATTATTATGCTTCCATGAGAATGCAGAGAAGGGCTTGCTCTGTACCTCACAGCTCCTGGCAGAAGAAAGAAGTGTGGTTGAAACAAGAAATACAAAGAGCGACATCTGAAAGTGCCTCTCAGGAGGCAAAGTGCATACCTTTGTACCAGAAAAGAAGAGACAGCAGGACGCTTCCCATCTTGAACCGCATCTTTTCCTTCCTCTTTTTGGAATAGCTCCTTAATGTGCTGCTTGGCTTGCTGGGAAGGCATGAGATTAACTTAAGCATCGCCTAAGCACCTTACTCTCCTCCATTCTCATGATTTTATCAAGCGCCATCAAGCCAACCACGTAATTATTACTGTCAAGCTCCATCCTAGAGGATGTGTCATGTATAACAGTCTTTTAAAAGATAAAAAGTACAGAGATACTGGCACTCTGAGTGCGATTCTGATTCTGTATACAGACGTATGTCTAAATAAACAAGGATATACCTACCTAGAAACCACAGATACCCCCATAGAAATGCAGATGTTTAATACTTAATCATATGTATGTATTGTCTATTGTATGTAGTATGTATTCACTATTTTCCACCCCAATTGCTTACCTCTACCCTACCAATGCCTTTCCTAGTAATAGCTGGGCATAGAAATCTGCCCTGGCCTTACTGCTCTTTCAGTCACCTAATTGCAAGAGGCTGAAAACTGCAATTAGTAGATCAAACAGAAATAGCACATTTCAGTTGTTTGCTTGCTGAGTAGTAAAAATCTCAAACAAAAACCTCCCTTGCTAACAGTTCTACCTATAGTATCCTCTCAACCAGTTTACAAGAGAGTTACACATTTTATTTTAAAACGACTGAATGATTGAAGACAACAGCCTGCTAGTGACTCCAGTGGATCTTGCACCCATTCCTCCAATCTCTGTTAATTATGTGCAATTAGCAGTGGATTTTTAACGGAGGTTTTTGAAAGCAATTGCTTCAGAAGCAGCTTTCCTTGATTCCAAAGATCTCGGATTGCGTGCACAGGGAATAGATTAAAGCGCTGCATAGCTCATGTGGGCTGCTGTTGAATTAAGATAGACCCATCTATATTCTTCTGGTCTACACCCATTCAAACAGCGCTGCACAAACAAGGATATTCACTTTTTGGAAATAGTTCCCTGTTTCCTAGAGGAAGCATCTCCTTGCCCTTTGAATACCCATAAATTTGGAATGCCACATAAATGGGATGTCAGGTATGGCATCCCTCTGCAGTTGCATTTCCAGCGCCGACACGTTGCAGCCTCGCCAGGGTGTGCAACGTGGATGGGATGGGTCTCCTGCCAATGGGGGTCACTGCTTTGCTCATCTTCAAGCAGTTTAACCTCCTCAGCCCAACACTTTTCCCACTTTAATCTACCCTCAGGGAGATGGTGGGTTATCGCCAGCAGCCCCCTGTATGGACACAGCCATCCTGCTTCATGGACCTGGGCCAGCTCACCCCAAACACTGGGGAGCACCAATACATGGAGAGGTGAGCAAGCAGGGCAGCTTGTCCCAGGCACCAGGAAGGGGGTTATTCTTCTAAGGACAGGGGACTGCTCCTGATTTTTTCTCAGAGGCCTCATGCTCATATGCCACACCTGTCTCAGGGCAGAGAGACCCACCAGAAGGTCCAGCCAGCGGGTGAACAAACGTGAGCCTCATTGAGGGTACCAGGGCAGCCTCTGGGCACCTGCCATGATGTGGCATCTTGCTCCAGGCTCTACACAGTACCCAGGTAAAGGTCTCTCTCTCCCTCTCTTTGGTGTCCGGTCTAAAATGGTTTGCGACAGACACACAGATTTCCAGAGCTGCTGAAGACACTCAGATATCTATCCCTTCTCTGTATTGATGAGCACTTGTTATCTAAATCCCATGGGCTTGAAAATCCCAGCTTAAAAATCCCTAAATACCTTTATCCACATATCTCTTGGAAAACCAGACCGGGGCTTCAGCCTTTCACCTTATGGTCACATAAGTACAGGTCACCAGGAGACAGAACTGCCCACCCAGAGAGAAGTCACCTACTGTATTTCACAAAAGCAAAACAAAATTCCCCCCCCATCACCCCAAGCAATTTAAAATCAACTTGGTTTAGGGTCAACTCCAACCTTAAAATAGGTCTTGATTTTGTGTAAGAAACGCAATAGCTCAGGGATCATGTTCAGAAATAGCACAGCTATTATCAAAGAACATTTCATTCAAAGGGACACCCTCAAGACTGGTGGCTCCCCAGTTATAAAATTCCCTCCACACAGAAAAAAAATTGAAGCCTTTGTTTAAAAATGTATCCGTAGCACTCAAAAAATTAAACTGGTTCACATGAAGAGTAGAAGAGCCTTAAAATTAAACTCTCTCTATAAGTACCACACAGTTCAGACCCTCTGTGTCTAATGGTGTTGTTGGTCCTTCACTTTAGTAACTGTAAACGGCAAAACCATGGCACCACTGCAGACAACATTGCTAAAGGAATCACGTACTTAATTCCTATACAAGCATACAAATTCATAGCAAGCATACAAATACTTTCAGGTACAGAAGAGAGAAAACATTTTAAAGCCAGTACACAATGCAGTGCCAGAAAGGGTTACATTTGCCCTTTAGAAAAAATAAAAGTATAATTTTAAAAAGGACAAAAATTAGCCTGGCATTGATTATGGAACAATGGGGCTGGTACAAACAGTCCAAAGTAGGACAGTTTGGTGACGTCCACACTGCTACCCAAAACAGGAGCAGAAGTGATGGGGCGGTTTCACTCTTTTGACTGCGCATCTTCTCTAGGTCCAGTTCATGTCACATGGCCTTCAGGTATCTTGGTGTGTTTTCTTCCCCCAGACTGTGGGAATCAACATAAGGGCTACCCTGAACCATTAGGATGTTTTTAGTCCATGAAGTTGAGACTACAGCTTGCATTTCCAGGGATGTGACTTGAAGGCAAAGGGGTACATAAGCGTGCGAAGCCCCTGGGATGGCATCAGGGGGAACGAAGCCGAGCAGAGGCTGTTCAACACCCTACCCAGTGATGCTCCCTGGCACATGTCCTTCCCCAGCTGGGTTAGCTGGCCTGAACCACAATTTTACCAGGATTTTGCTAAGAATTAACCCACATGCATGACTGGAGGCCAGTGCACCAGTCTGTACCTTGGCCTTGCTTTGTTAACAGATATAGATACAGCTCAGCACCATTTGAGGAGCCCCATGCCAGCATCTTGTGAAGACTTAATGCTTTCTGCCTGTAGCTTTCTCCTTATGAGGAACAAATTTGCATCTGAGCACAGCAGAGCTGCTCATCCTGAAGCTTTCAAAATGCATACATGGGCACAGAGCCCTCCCTGGCACTTGACTGGCTGGCAGCATGCGCGTGTGCCCTCGGAGGGGAAGCAGGAGGCAAAAGCACTCACACGTGAGAGAGAAGTGCAACTCCATGTATCAATTTCATGCTTCTTCCAAAGTCAGAGTGCCAGACAGCTAAATCAGAGCGGTGCACACAGATTCATGTGTCTGGGAGCCGAACGCACACGATGTGCAATGTCTCAGCACGAATGTGTGACTGGCGCACTTCAGTTTCTGCATAGTTAGGGAATGTAGAAAATACACATCTATACACGTACGTGTGAACCACAGGCATCTCGCAGATGTAGGATACTGACGTGCTGAGAGAACAAGACTGCCAATGCTTTCAGAGCTTCAGTCAAATCATCACGAGCTGAATCCCCTTGAAATGGATGGAGCTATGATGGTCTACGCACACCAGAGCTCTGGCTCTTGAAATAAAATATTATTTCCACAAGTCTGAAGTGTGACCTTCAGTCCTCTTCTAAAAAGGAGTCTTTTTCCTGAATGTGAGGAAACATGATGCAGATAAGGTACCTAGTTCTGGCCACCAGACTCAGGCCCAATCCCTGCAATGCATTCACCTGGGGGAGCTGTGGCTGTTGTTGGCAGGGTAAGCACCATGGGATCACCATTCCTATTAGATGTGAAGTACCTTCACTGATTAATATCCTACATTAGGATAAGTCTAGCTATAGCTGATTTAGTTTTTAGTCTGTATCCTGGAAACAGTCCAACTGTGGAAGACAGTTCACCCAAGAGGGAGGATACATTTCTTTGGCTTCACCTCCTGTGGGCTGTGTGCACGCTTCAAACCAAGCTAAGTAGAGGAAAGCCAGACCTGAGTACCTCTGCACTTCCAGGCTGCAGGATACACGGACTCTTGGTGTCGTTACAGGGCTTAACCTTATCCTGCTAGGTCTCACCATGTAATATACGGGTGCTTTCTACCCAAAAGAGCTTTTGCAACCTGGCTCAGGTATCCCTGCATTGCACTGTCATCTCTAATTCAGCTTGCCCATACACCAGAGTCTTTCTTTAGCAAGAGCAAGCACTGACAAAGGTTAATATTTTCCTTAAGATGATGGTGATTAAGATAAGTTTCTTAATGAGATGCTGATTAAAGTAAGTTAAGCCAATTTTTCTCTTTCATCTTTAAGATAGGTAAATCACACCCTCCTGCTCTGATCCTGCAAAGAGACTCAAGAGCAGACTCCAGCTCAGCGGAGGTAAGAGACGCTCCTTCTCCTCCTCTCCCAGAGATGTCTTGGCCCCAGAACTCATTAGGGCTCCCACGCACAGACAGATACTGTGGCAGCATCCATACCCAGAGGTTACCCTTTTCTAAAGGCTTGAACGTGTCAAATGAGACAACACATTGTAATTCAAAGGTTAAATTGCTCTGAGGCAAGCTGCAATGGTTCCTTCTTTTTTGATTAATAAAAACAAGGATACACACAGTACAGGGGAAAACAAGGATGGAGTTAACCATGCTTGCTAGCTGTGCTTCTCCTAACACAGAGGTGAAGCAACAGTGCTCCAGAGTGCCCTGGTGAGACATCTCCTTGGTGATGCACTGGGCTGCAGCCTTTGCCACAGCCATGTGGGTGATTGCATGACCTTGGTCCTGCCTGGGAGGAGGCACAGGCCACAGTTTCTCCCTTCTGCCACCACTGCTGCCTCTGGTGTCTGTGGTCTCCTCAGTTACCCAGATGAGGGACCATAGTAAGGTGGGGATTCCTCGCTCGTGCTGGTGGGGAAAGGCTCCTCTCATAGGTGGCGTTCAGCCCTGCTGAGGACAAAGCCTCTGACCTGTGGCAGGGAGAGGCCCCACCTGTACATCACCCCAGCTGCCAGCCCAGGCCTAAGCTGCAGCCAGGAGAAGGGGCCCAGAGGAAGATGCAAAATGGCCCCCAACAGCTCATAGATTAGGCAGGCTTAATAGGAGCAACGCTCTTTTATTAGCCGCCCAGCTGCCCATTCCTCACCTCAGCAAGGCCTCAGCACAGAGAGGCCCACCTCAGGCCTCCCTTCCTCAGCAGAGGCATAGGGTCTACTGGCCAACATAAAGTGGCACTCAGGGAGTACAGTATGGAGAGCAACTGGATTAAAACCTTGTAAATCCTGCCCTGAAGAGTCATGATGGACAGGTGGGTGGAGAAAGCACTGGCTGCTCTGGTGCCTCAGGGTGCCCTCGCTGGGTCTCCGCATTTTGGTTGATGTTGTTGCACAAAATCAAGCTTTTTATTGGGGAAAAACCAAGTGAAGCAGCAACATTGTCTAAATTATGTTCATATGCTCAGAAAACTGCTATTGCACAGGGCCTGTGGAAAGGATCCTGCTGATCTGGGGTTTACCAAACTAAGTGGGGAAGTGGACACTTTGGAAGGGAGCGTCACACTGCAGGAAGACCTGGGTAGGCTGGAAGAGTGAGGTACCAAGAATTTTATGAAGTTCAACAAGGACAAGTGTAAGGTCTTGCACCTTGGAAAACATAATCCAGGAGTGCAGCACAGGCTGGGATCTACCTGGCTGGAGTGCAGTTCTTTGGAATGGTACCTGGGGTCCTCGTGGACAACAAATTCAGTATGAGTGAACAATGTGCTGCAGCATCAAAGAATGACTACAAGGTGCTGGACTGAATCAACAACGGCATCACCCAGCAGAGATAAAGAAATAATTATCCCACTCTACTCAGCACTTATCAGGCCACACCTGAAATACTGTGTTAAGTTTTGGTCCCTGCTACACACAAAAAAAAGCTGTGGACAGGCTGGAGAGGGTCCAGAGAAGGGCCACAAAGATGACTGAAGGCGAGAAGCTGCCATGGGAGGAAAGGCCGAGAGAACTGAGTTTGATCAGCCTTGAAAGAAGAAGGCTTAGGGTAGACCTTACCACCATGTTCCAGCATTCAAAGGGTGGCTACAACAAAATGGAGACTCCTCTTTTTACAAGTAGTCACATGGAAAAGACAAGGGACCACAGGTACCAGCTACTCCTGGGGAGATTCAGATTAGACTCAAGAGGAAAATTTTTCACACAGAGAACAATCAGCCATTGGAATAATCTCCCCAGGGAAGTGGTAGATTCCCCAACACAGGACACTTTAAGATTCGTCTGGGCTATCTTGTCTAGACTGTGGTTTTGCCAAGAAAGGTTGTACCAGATGATCCTTGAGGTCTCTTCTAACTTGGTATTCTATGATTTTTCAGTTCCTGCTTGCAGGGTCTCTCTGCTCACAACATGCTACTCCTCCTCTGCCTCAGGCAGGACCACCGTTTATGTGCTTATCAGGTTGCTTTTTCTTGGGGAGAAAAAGAGAAAATCGAGATTCATCGCTTTAAAGGAAGTGGATGAAAAACTACATGGAAGGAAAAAAGGCATTCGGCACTGGTTCCACTGGGGCTCGAACCCAGGACCTTCTGCGTGTAAAGCAGACGTGATAACCACTACACTATGGAACCGCCACGTAGATCGTTTCTTGCAGCACTGCCCCTATCGACGAGAGGCTAGCGCGCCACCTTCCCCCCCCACCCACCTACCCACGCGGGTTCCCGCACCCAACACCGCGAGCTGCGCTCGCGTGGGCGGGCAGTCGCTGAGCTCGCGGCGAGCCGTTGGGGGCAGCCCCTGAGGGCCGGCGGACCTCGACTCTCTGTAGCTGCAGCCCCCGGGCTTTTTCGCCCCCTTTTTTTTTTTTTTACGGAAAAAATAAAATGCTGATGCAGCTTATTTACAAATGTAGTAATTAAAAATTATCTTAAGTGCGTTTTCTGCCCCTCAGCTAGCTACAGAGGAGCAGTGAACGGAGTAAATCGCTTTAATAGCGCTCATGGTATGGGAGATCACAGGTAAGGTTTGGCGTTACTCTGCGTGTTACGACCTTTCGGCTGGCAGCCTCCGGCCCAGGTCCGCCCCACCAAACACAGCCCAGAGAGGCAAGCGATGAGCTTGGACGGCAAAGGCCCCGTTACGGCCTTACACGTCGTGTAGCGGGTGCTTGTGAGCGCTCCCTTCCCGTGCATGCACTCGGTACAAGCTTTGCTTTCAGCCTGTGCGCTCCTGACGCCACCGTCTCTAGCCCCCTTCGGAAATGGCTGGCAAGCCTTTTCCTGCGCATCCTGCTGCTCTTTTGGTTTGCTCGGCTGCTCTGTTCTCCCAGCTAAGTGGAGGACAGAGGTCGCCGAGTTGGTGCGTTCTACATCTCCGTATCCAGCAGGCTGGCCAAAGGCACGGGTGAGGCAGGCTGAGCTCCGTGAGAGGTGCGGCAACGCCCCCGTTGCTTGGAGGGAACCTGGCTGCGTGGATTTGGTGCATAATCAGTGATGGGAAGGCGTTCCGCTGCTTACTGCGGGGCGTTTCAGCTCTCGTTTTTCCCGTGGGGGAGGAAGGTGTAGATCACCTCCTCGGTGCAGGAGACAGTGTTTAAAAATGCGTGCGGAGAGAGAAGGCAGAGGTTTGTCAGTAATGCCCCTGAGGAAGAAGCTGCCGCGTGGTGCCTAATCGCTCTGCGAAAGTTAACTATTTACCCCCTCAGACACAGTTCAAACGAGGCGTGAAAGCGAGGCCGTTGGCTTTGCAAAATCTACCTTGAGAGAGTCGAGGACTTGCCTTTAAACACAGGGCAGAGCCCCTGACAGCCGACCTTTACCACGCTCCCCAGCCCCGCCCCGCGTAGCAGGTACCGCCCATGCGTGCCTGCCCGGCGGGCCGGGAGCGGCTGGGACGGCAACGCGGCCGGGCTGCGGGCCGCTGGGGCTGCGGGCCGCTGGGGCTGCGGGCCGCCAGCAGGGGGCGCCCCGCTCTCGCGGTCACAGCTTAGCGCCCAGGTCCCCGGGACTCGGCGTCCCGTCCTGCGGAGCTCGGCCAGTGGGGTTGTGAATGAGACGACTTTGCAAATGGACTTTTTTTAAAAAAAGGGGGTTTTTACACCGGGTGTTTTTTCTTGTTGTTGTTATGTTTCTGTTTTGTTTTCCCCAGGGCTCAGTATTATTGCCAGGTCTTTTTAATCTCTTTATCAAAGATCTGGATGAGGGGATCGAGGGCACCCTCAGTAAGTTTGCACAAGTTGGACAGGAGTGTTAATCTGCCTGAGGGTAGGAAGGCTTCACAGAGGTATCTGCACAAGCTGGACTGATGAGCCAAGGCCCATGAGATGAGGTCTAACAAGGCCAAGTGCCCTGCGCTTAGGTCACAACAAACCCAGGCAACACTACAGGCTTGAGAAGGAGTGGCTGGAAAACTGGGAACGGACCTGGAAAAGGACCTGGGGTTCCACAGTCAGAGGAAAATGAGCCAGCAGTGTGCTCAGGTGACCAAGAAGGTCAACAGCATCCTGGCCTGTATCAGAAATAGTATGGCCAGCAGGACTAGCAAAGTGATTGTCACCCTGTACTAGTCATTGGTGAGACTGCACCGTGAATACTGCATTTAATTTTGGGCCCCTCATGTCAAGAAAGACACAGAGGTGTTGGAGCATGTCCAAAGAAGGAAACAAAGCTGGTGAAGGGTCTAGAGAACAAGACTCATGAAGAGCAGCTGAGGGAACTGTGTTGTTTAGCCTGGAGAAAAGGAGGCTGACCTTAGTCATTCTCCACAACTATCTGAAAGGAGGTTGTAGCAAGGTGGGAGTTGGTCTCTTCACCCAAATAACAAGAGGAAATAGCTTCAAGTCGTGCCAACGGAAGTTTCAACTGGATATCAGGAAAAATTTCTCCTCCAAAAGGGTTGTCAAGCGTTGGAACAGGGTGCCCAGGGAAATGGTTGAGTCATCATCCCTGGAGGTCTTTAAAAGATGTGTAGATATGGTGCTTAGGGACATGGTCTAGTAGTGGACTTGGCTGTGCTAGGTTAATGGTTGGACTTGATGATCTTAAAGATCTTTTCCAACCTATAAGATTCTATGATTCTCTGTGATTCTGTGATGATAAAGCACAAGACCTAAGTGTTCATAGGTGTGCCTTTGCTAAAGGGAAGCTGATCGAGCTGCTCACCTCTTGCTCCCATCCAGCAATATCCAAGATTATTTAGGTTGCGGATTTGTGGTGTATCTGCTGCAGAATATGCCTCCTTGTGAGGGTACAGAGCAGCACAGCTGTTTCTGTACAGTTCTGTGCCCATCTGCATCTGATACTCAGTAACTTTTTTTTGTCTGTTACACCGCATAATAATTGCATTGTTTGATCTTTTATGTTTTACCTGGAATTTTGCACTATTTGCATTACCTCAGACCTCACCATACTAAATCCTCACATCCCAAAGGAGTGGCTTATAGAAGTATAAATTAATGCACTTCTATGGTGTTTACAGGACTGTGGTTAAAATTTACGAACAGAACCTGTTATTTGGAATGTAAAAGATAAGTTTGTTAATTTTCAGAAGCATGCGGTGCCTGTAAACAAAACAATCTATTTTTTGTAGCTAAGTGTTGTAGTTGCCTGGACTCTTGAAATTAATATTTTGCTGAAGCAGCAGATGATTTACTGTTACAAGGTAGAAAATTTAGTCTTTTTGTCATTAGAAGCAATTTCACAAGGATAAGATGAAAACAGAAGAGAAGAAAATTATTTCCGTGGACTTTGTTGACTTCCTGCCATGTATATGATGGCTGCACTTAGTAGTTGGCAGTTCCCAGTCTTTAAAAACAATTAAAACATTTTTAAAAATCCTTTTACATGCTGATCATTAAGTGAGCCAAGCCTGTGTACCCTCCTGACCTGGAGAGCCTGATTTAAACCAGAGGTGTCTTTTGGGAAGTGACAGTCTGGTAGGCTTGAGGCTTCAGGATGCAGGTTTTGCACTGTCTGTGCAGTTTATGGTTCACCAGACTAATAAAATGCAGATTCAGCTGTTGTTAGGAAATTCTTGTTCCCATTTCTTTTTCCTCATGTTGCTTTACTAAGATTTTGCAAAACCTGAGTGCTGTAGATAGCTATCTTGTCTATAGCCTCTAAGTAGATGCTGAAGCTAACTTGTGACAGAGTTGTGCAAATTAGGTCATTAGCCATTGCTTCCCAAAATAATCTGCATTCAACTTTTTCAACACTTAGAAAAAAATCATTCTCATTTTTACAGAAGGTATCCTGATGCTTTCATAGTGTTCTGTTCCAGTTTCTTGGTCTCCAGGAGTTTGGAGGCTCTACAGCTGTGGTGTTTGGTTTTTTTCACATTTCTGATTTTGTGTTCCTTTTACCAAGGATGCTAGTTCTCATGACTTCTATTCATCATCTCACTCAGAATTGTTGGGAGGAGATTTGTTTTTTATTCACCTAAATTAATCTACTCCTTCTGATATGTGAGAACAGATTTCTGTCATCTCACTGACTGAGACAGAGTTTAATTGTTCTGGACTTTTATTTCTCTCTTCATTTCTTTTATTCCTTTTATTCTTTCTATTGTAACTGGATGCCCAGGTCTCTTAGGTGGGGACTTGACCCCCAGCTAATACTTTAAGTACTTTGTTGGGTCACGTAAAAATACTTGAACTTGGTAGGGTAAGAGGAAGGGAACCACGATCAGGGCTCAGAAGGAGCACAGTCACCTTGACTAGGATTATCTTCAGTCTTTCTGAAAAATATCGTTTACATCACTTTGTAGTGGGTGCTTCTGAGAAATAGGCCTGAAGCAGAATTTGAATTATGTATGTGGAATGCCTGCATGGTGGCTTGCTCAGGAGGTTAACATTTCCAAGGTATTTGGAAAACAGAATTTGTGCTATTACATCAGGAGAGGCTGCTTGTGAAGGGATGTCCCAATTTCTGCTCTAGCAAGATAACTAATTTTTTTTTCTGGTCATGCTAGACTACACAGCAATGTATTGTCAGAAATTTTTGGCCTGTTTTCTTTTACAGCTGTTGATGCTAAAACCCTTTTCATAATCGTAAGTGTCTGTGTGATACATGTGTGACCTTGTTGGTGGAACTGGTATGTTCTCTTTGCCCTGGGGAGAAAGGAGAATGGTCTTGTTTGGTACAACCTATGTCCTTGAACTGTGAATGGGAAAGCTTAATTTGGAAAGCACATTTGCGTTTCCTCAAGTTGCATGTTATTTTGATCCTCACAGGTAACTGGAGAGGTGGCTCAGTCCAGCAAGACTGACTCTTTATCAGGTTGCCTGGTCACATCAGACCACTAAGACGTAGGGCAAACAACTTCCATGAATAACAAAAGAAAACATACAGTAGAGACTTTATGTCCTGAAGAACCTATCAGTTAGGGGTTTGATCCCTCTCCCATCGATCTTGGATGAAATGTTTCTGATGGATCTGTTTGCTATTGGAAAAAAATCTTACAGCCTCTCATTATGCAGAGATCTTGGTAAAAGCCAATATAGATTAATTTATCAGGTACAGTAAATGTTTTATAAATAATGTGTATCCTCAAAGTGCAGTGGAAAGCGGTTATGATGTATTTTTGCTTGAATGCATTTTGGCAGAACAGCGTGATCATACATAAATGATTAGGTGCTGTAACTCTGATCAGGGAAAGTGCATCCTGCCAGAAAAACAAACATCAAAAGTCTTCTGGGTCATGCAGAATTATCACGCCTGGTATGTATTCCATTTACTGTCTCGTCTCACAGGAGAGGAACAGCTTTGAAAGTGGAAGCTTGTGTCTGGGACTCCAGAACCTTAAAGGAGTAGCTCAGTCAATCAAACCAGTGCATTCACACAGTGCCTTCTGCTTTGCCGGTTTGGCGCTTCAAATTATTTTGCACAGTAATAGATGCATCTGTTCTGCCACAGTAAGTGCAGTTGTCTGTGTGTCCCAAAATACAATTTGATCACTCTGTCCTTCATGGTGGTGACTGATGCCTTTTGAACTATCACCAGACTGATGCCAAAAATTTCCTAAATACCACATTATGGTATTATTAGACCTTTAGGGCAGAGGCAGGAGAGTGAAGATCTTGTTTTGTTTTTTTCTGTTCTCAGAAATCTTTTGCTCCCTATCCAGTCCTGGTGGGACTCATGCGGAGAGGCTGCAGAGCAAGGGGCATGATAAACCCCTTGTGCCCATTCACGTGGAGCTTTCTCCCACCACATCAGCTTTATAACCTGTGGTCCTCTTTGGACTCACAGGCCTCCATGATGACTCCACAGAGGTGGCTGCTGTGCTCTGTTCTGTCATTTTGCACAGCAGCATGCAGCCTTTCTATGGCTTTTGGAGAGGGGTGGAAGGACAGACTGGGGGAAAATTTGGTGGGATGAGGATAAGTGTTGCTGAGGACTGGACCCAAGACTGTACTGGTGATATTACAATACTGTTCTTCTACCGACACCTCATATTGTTGAGTGGTTCAGTGATGTATTTGTTCAAAATCCCAGTGTCCCCATGCTATCAGTACTCTGCCAGAAGTGGCAGATTCCTCAGGAGCTGTTCTGCTAGCAGTGGTCAGTAACAAATGCCTTGGGTGTGATGGCTCTGCCCTTCCCTGGGCACCTGTGCAGAGATTAGAGTCCCTGGTCAGCATGGTGAGGAGCTAGGTCAGAGGTGCCAGCCCTGCTGCCAGGGGTCAGGGCTTGATTTCAAAGCATGCAGCGCCACGGCTTCCTGACCACACAGGGGAGCAACACTGCAGCGTTCTTGGCTTGTCTGATCCCTTTCCAGTAGTTGAACAAGGAGCAGTCAAAATGAAACATGATCTGAGTACATTGAATTCCAGTCACATGTTTATGGGGAGAACATGTGCATGCATGTGAAGAAATGCAGTGTACAGGCATTAGTGAGTTCTTTATACGTATCCCAAGACCTGTGTATGATTGAGTGTTTTGGGTGACACTTAAGCAGATACAGTGCCTAGTGGTAAATTCAGTATTTATTTCCTTAAGGGCTTTCGTAGCCATGCCAGTCACATCAGAGAACCAAATACCTGAACATCCCTTAGGGTTTTTTTTCTGGTGTGCCCTATCTGCTAAAATGCAAATCATTGCCTCAACGCAGCAGAAAGACCGTTCCTCTTGAAAGAGATCATGTGACTTCAGATGTGAAGCAGATAACTTCAACCCATCGCTTTCTCTGCCTGAGATTCAGGAGGCATGGTGACAAAACAGCTCTTCAATAGCATGCATACAGTGCAGCTGGAAGGCTGCAGCCATGAGCTTTCCCATCAGGCTGGACGATGAAAACGGCATTTTCCCCTGGCCATTTCTGAGGAGCAGCACTCAAGAAATTTCCTCTTGGGAAGCTGTATAAATAGGTGGAGAGCAAGTGCATCCTGAGCTCCAGAAAGCATTGGAGCACCTATTCTTCAAAGCTGCACCCCTCGTTGTGTAGTTCTGCTTCCAAAAAGTGGCTGCTTTCTCTTAAAAAGAAAGAATCTTCTAAAGGTATTCTTGTAGAAAAAAATCTTGGTATTGCTGAAGCAGACAGAAAAAACAGGTAATATAGTTGGGTGGGGAATATATGTTGGGGGTTTTTTTAGCTCACTTCTAAAGAGCAGATTGATTTCATCCTAAGTCTGTGTAGGGAATGACAGATGCTATGTGGGACTATTTATGATTTCACCCTGATAAAAATCAGTGTCCTTCAAACTATAAAGTGTGACCTGGACTGGATCAGTTATCCAGTACTTGTAAGTACAGATGAGATCAAATAGCTTTGAGATTACTGTATTTCATGTACTTTTTTTGTTAGGAAAAAGGTATTTTTATGATGAGAATTTTGAGCCCTGTTCTGATGCTTAATTTAAACTTTATTAAGACCAGTATGAATTTAATCTGAAGCATGAATTTAATTTTTAAATGGCTCAGATTTCAACACATATTTATTCTGGAGCTTTGTTTATTCACCAGTTTCTTCCTTCAAGTAAGGACAATTAAATGAGATGTCATTAAGACCCTGTTCATTGACTGCAGGACAGATTTTGCTTACAGTGAGTGTTAACTTTTACTCTCTGGCTGGGTCCCATTTACTAGAACTAACTTTGCTTCAGGATGTTTGGTTTTCTCCTTGCTTCCTAAAGGAGTCTTCCCCCTGTGGGTGTTCCGTGCTTCTGGAAAATTATATGATGGCTTTGCTTATACTTCAAGGGAATCTGCACTCCATTTGTGCACTTATATTTGCTACTCTCCTTCCTTTTTAAAAACATTCTTCCCAAAGTCTTGCTGCACAAAAAAAAAAAAAAAAAAAAAAAAAAAAAGCTCTTTTTTTTTTTTTTTTTCTCAAAAAAAAAAAAGGGC